>JAUUDZ010075513.1:0-20304 GCA_032361705.1 Panulirus versicolor
ACATACCCATTTTTGCTCTCCAGGATAACATTTTATCCTTGCACACATTCTTCATTGCTCCCAGAAACTTCACCCCTTCTCTCACCCTGTGACTTCCACTTCCATGGTTCCATTTGCTGTAAGTCCACTCCTAGATATCTAAAACACTTCACTTCCTCTAATTTTTCTCCTTTCAAGCTTAACATGTCCCTCAACCATGCTGAACTTATTAACCTTGCTCTTATTCACATTTAGTCTCAACTTTCTCCTTTCACACACACTCTTTCAAACTCAGTCACCAATTTCTGCAGTTTCTCACTTAAATTAGCCACTTATGCTTTAACATCAGCGAACAGCAATTGACTCGCTTTCCAGGCCCTCTTAACGCCAACAGACTTCATAGTCACCCCTCTCCCCAAGACTCTTACATTTACCTCCCTCACCACCCCAACCGTAAACAAATTGAATTACTGTGGTGCTTTCTCTGGAAACCATTCACTCTCCTTTCTTCTTACTCATACACATGCCATACACCCATGATAAAAATTTTACTGCTTCTAGCGGCTTACTTCCTACACCATGTGTCCTTAAGACCTTTCACAAAGCATCTCTATCAACCCTATCATACTCCTTTTCTAGATCCATAAATGCCTTATGCAAATCCATCTGTTTTTCTAAGTATTTCTCACATGCACCTTCAAAGCAAACAGTTAATCCACACATCCTCCCCCACTCATAAAACCATGCTGCTCCTCCCCAATCTGATGCTCTGTACTTGCCTTCACCCTTTCAATCACTTCCCTCCCATACAACTTCCCAGGTATACTCAACAAACTTATTCCTCCATAGTTTGAGTAGTTACCTTTACCCCCTTTGTCTTCATACATTGGTGCTGTACATGCATTCCATGAATTCTCAATGATCCATCCATATATTGAATATTCCTTCCAACCAATCAACATAGTCTCCCCCTTTCTTAATGAAATATATTCAACTGCAGTACCATCGACTCCTACTGTTTTACTGCATTTCATCTTCCACAAAGCCTTTACCACCTCTTTACCAAACCACTCTACATGACTCACTTTGCATACCACCCCATCCAAAACACCCTACATCTGCTACTCTATCATCAGCATATTCAACAATCCTTCAGAATATTCACTCTATCTCCTGACTTTATCTCTTCCTGTTATCACTTCCCTTTTTGCCTCTTTTACCATTGTTCCCATATGTTCTCTTGTCTTTCATGCATTTTTTATCTCCTTCCAAAACATCTTTTTATTCTCCTAAAAGTTTAATGATACTCTCTAACCCCAACTCTCATTTGCCCTCTTTTTTCAACCTTTGCACCTTCCTCTTGAACTCCTGCCACTTTCTATAAACATCTCCTGGTCAGTTTCACTCTTCCTTTGCAAGTACCACCCAAACGCCTCTCTTTTCTCTTTCTTTAGCAACTTTACTTCATCCATTCACTCACTACCCTTTCTAATCTGCCAACCTCATACCTTATGCATGCCAGATGCATCTCTTGCACACGCTGTCACTGCTTCCTTAGATATTTCCCATTCCTCACCCACTCCCATCATTTCATTTGTTCTCACCTTTTGCCATTCTATACTCAATCTCTCTTGGTATTTCTTCACACAAGTCTCCTTTACAAGCTCCCTTACTCTCACCACTCTCTTCTCCCCAACATTGTCTCCTCTTTTTCAAAAACCTCTGCAAATCTTCACCCAAGCCTCCACTGTACAGAGATAAGACACCCCACCAGCTGCCCTCCTCAGCACTTTTACATCCAAAAGTCTCTCTTTTACATGCCAGTCATTTAATGAGTAATCTGATAATTCCTGTTGACCATCTTTCCTCCTCATGTATGTATACTTGTGTATGTCTCTCTCTTTAAACCAGGTCTTCCCAGTCACCAGTCTATTTTCAGCACACAGCTCCACAAGCTCTTCACAATTTCCATTTATAACACTTAATGCCCCTCTGCACACCAGTTATACCCTCAACTGCCACATTATTTCCCTTCACATTTAAATCTTTCATCTCTAAAACCTAGACTTGTGCACCGAAAGTGCTGACTCACCGACTAAGCTGTTCCCAAAATACATTCCTCTCATGACTTTTCTTCTCATGGCCAGGTGCATAAACACCAATAATCACCCATCTTTTGCCATCCACTTTCAGTTTAACCCACATCATTTACTTCCTTACACTCTATCACACACTCATGCAACTCCTCTTTCAGTATTAGTACTACTCCTTCCTTAGCTAATGTCCTTTCACCAACCCCTGACTTTACTCCTAAGACACCTCCAAACCATTCTTCCCCTTTACCCTTTAGCTTCATTTCACTCAGAACCAGAACATCCAGGTCCCTTTCCTCAAACATACTATGTATCTCTCTTGTCTTCTCATCTTGGTTATACCCACACACATTCAAACACCCCAATCTGAGCCTTTAAGGAGGATATGCACTCCTGTCTCAATTCCTTATGCTTCCTCTTTTAGAAATTGAAATACAAGAAGTGGAGGATTTCCCGCCTCTTGCTCCCAACCCCTTTTAGTCACCTTTTACTACATTTGGGCAATACAAAGGTTGAATTCTTTCTCCTGTACCTATTTACTATTTCCTGTGAATAAGTGTTCATTATTTTCACTGTGTGATCTGTGCAAACTGCTGTTAAGTACTTTGCTTCTGTTATAACTAAAAGAAAGTGAAGAAATTTAGCATGTATTGAAAGAGTTATTCTTTAGTCATTAGTATCATAGGTTTGGGAGATAGCCTGTCACTGAAATCACAGAGGATTTGACAGTTGTCACCCAGTTATTAATGTAGCAGTAGTTGAAATGGTTTAGACCAATATACTTGAAGAGGACTTTATGTGTGTAGTACCATGGAACTTGAGAATATTTTTCAAGAAAGTTCACTAGAATGGGTTTCCACTGAATTTCAGCTTAATAGAGTCTCAAGGATTTTTAACACTGGTTCCATACAAAGAACTGAAAGTGTCAAGACCATATTACAATGGACTGCATTAGAATATGAATTAAAGGTTCAGGTAGGCATCTATGCAAACACTGCAGTAGTGTTGCCCTCTGCTAGTGGCTTGCTAAGAGTGAGGCACTAAAGGTTAAGAAGCAGCACTAGGGTTCACTAGTTTTGGAGACTCTATTGCCATTCCTACCCCTTTGAGGGAGTTCCAGTTGGGAACAGACATCATAGATATAGTTAGATAAATGGGGCCTGAACAAGCAGGAGTGAAAGGCATGCATGGCATGGAGTGAATTGAAATGATGTGTTATGCATGGGTCGACATGATGTCTCTGGGTTGAACCAAGGCATTAAAAGTGGCTAAGGGAAACCATGGAAAAAAGTCTGTGGGCCTTGTTGTGGATAGGGGGTTGTGCTTTCAGTGTGCTGGACATGACTACTAGAGAGTGGCTGTGAGTGAATGTGGCCTTTCCATGTCTGTTCCTGTTGCTACCTCACTAGTGTGGGACATGGTGATTAAGTATTTAGGATTGAACGTCTGTGTAAATAGATTGATGACTTGATTAACGGAAGCTAACAAATGTAATTGTATATAAACGATTTTGACACCAGTGCATTGATTACACATGACAGTCAGAAAATGGATGTGAGTGGATGCATCCTTTCTTTGTCTGTTCCTGCCACTGCCTTGCATACATGGGGAAACATTTATTAAGTATGGAAAGAAATTTATTTTACTGGACTTTGCCTGTTCAAGGTTATACAGCAAGTGAAAAATCACTCTGGCTGTATCATTGGGAATACAGTCTCATCAAAGACCTTCCAACTTCAAAGACGTCTTCATTTCTCTGCTTCTGGAAGTAGCGCTGCCTTTGGCAGAAGGAAACTTTAGAAAGGTCCTGGGTAACACCAGGACTCTTTCATAGAAATTGGTCCTAGGGTGATAATGAATAATAGATATTTTAAGATATTTTTCATGCTGAAGAGCTTTGAATAATCAAATAGGTTCTAGATTTTTACAATTCCTCAAAAGCAGTCAGTCTAGCTGTTGTGGTTGGCTCATAGTGACATCTGTGGGTAATTGGTGGAAGCAAACATCAGCTGGTATTTCAAAAGAAGGCAGAGCCAGTTAGATGTCCTATGACTTCCAGAACGGTCCGTTACAGAACAACTCTTATAACAAGCACAGCAGCAAAAGGGTTAAGAATCACTTTTCTTTTTAAGTCTTCTTTTCAGTTTATATTGTTCCTTTCGTCATCATTGATTGTCATCCATAAGACTTTCTTAAGTTTTTAGGTTTTCTATTGTCTTTGCTTTTCTAACCTGAATTATTTTTTATGGCCTTTGTCTGTTGCTGGTGCTACCTCACTAATGTGGGAAAAGGTGATTAAGTATTAAAAAGAAATATCAATGTAAGTAGATTGATGAATCCTTTAAAGGAAGCTGACATGTATAATTGTATATAAAAATTTTTAACACTAGTGCATTCATTACACATGACAACCAGAGAATGGATGTGAGCGGATATATCCTAGATGATGACTTCCTTGTGGTCACCTGTACCATGAAATATAACATGTATTTATCTCTACCCTATGATAGAGTAACATCCTTGTTAAAACACTTTCTTTTATTGCCTTTCAAATTTTTTTGCTACTATTTTCAATTGCTTAATATATTGATGATGTAACCAGACTTCACCTACAGATGAGTCCATTGTTTCTCTGCTCCTGCACAGAGTACAGCCTTGAAGCTGTTGGAGCCTCATAAAAGAGTCCTTGGGCTGTTTAGTAACAGTGATGATAATAATTATCTGAGTGAATGGTTCCAAGTGAAGGTTGGTATGGAGCAGGGTTGTGTGGTTTCACCATGGCTGTTCACTTTGTTTATGGTTGGGGTGGTGAGGGAGGTGAATGTGAGGGTCGTCTTGGAGAGAGGAGTGAGTATACAGTCTGTTGATGATGAGAGGTCTCAGGAAGTGAGTCAGTGGTTTGTTGATGATACAGCACTGGTGGTGAATTCAAGTGATAATCTGCAGAAGTTGGTGACTGAGTTTGGAAGAGGATGTGAAATTAGAAATTTAAAATTAAATGTGAATAAAAGCAAGATTATTAAGTTTATCAGGGTTGAAGGACACTTTAGTTTCCATGTGAATTTAAATGCAGAAAAATAGGAGAAAGTGAAGTGTCTTACATATGTGAGAGTGGATATGGCAGCGAATAGAAGCGAAAATGAGTCATAGAGGTAGGGGAGGGTCGCGAAGGTTCTGGGAGCACTGAAGAATGTGTGGGAAGAGAGAACTTAATCTAGAGGGCAAAAATGGGTAAGTGTGAAGGACTAGTAGTCCCAGCAATATTATATGGATGCGAGGCATGGGCTATAGATAAGGCTGTGCAGAAGAGGGTGGATGTGTTGGAAATGAAATGTTTGAGAACAATATGTGGTGTGAGGTGGTTTGATCGAGTAAGTTATGAATGAGTAAGAGAGATGTATGGTAATAAAAGGAGTGTTGTTAAGAGAGCAGAAGAGCGTGTGCTGAAATTGTTTGGACATATGGAGAGAGTGAGTAAGAAAAGGTTGACAAAGAGGATGTATTTTTCAGATATTGAGGGAATAAGGAGAATGGGAAGACCAAATTGGAGATGGAGGGATGGAGTGAAGGGGATTTTAAGGAATTGGTACCTGAACGTGCAGGAGGGTGAAAGGCATGCACAGGATAGAGTGAATTAAAATTATTTGGTATACTGGGGTCGACATGTTGTCATAGGACTGAACCAGGGCATGTAAAGTGTTTTGGGTAAACCATAGAAAGGTCTGTGGGGCCTGTTTGTAGATAGGGAGTTGTGGTTTTAGTGCTCTTTGCTGAGTTAGAGAATGGATGTGAGTGGATGTGGCCTTCCTTCATTTATTCCTGGCAATAACTCAGGAAATGGCAATCAAGTATGAAAAAAGAATTATGATTTTATATTGTAAAGCCTTTGTTAATGCCAAAAATCTTTCTTGCTTGGAGTTACACCTATTTATTAATTGATTTTAAATACAAAACAATATTTGTGTATCTTTTTGTTAAATAGATATTACTGAATGCTCATGCATTTCATTAATTTCAGCATCTCCTCAGAAATGCAAGACAAGATTTTTACCTTGGGAGGAGGTAGAAATGCTGGGTGGATGTGAGTGGGTTGGACAACTTACCTCCCAGCTTAGACTAAACCTCCCACCTGAAGAAATTGTTTCAGAATACATTGCTGATGCTGCTCAAGCCACTGCATGGAGGGTATGTCCATTTGTTGTTACTTAAAGAAATGTTTATATAAGTCATAGGACATTTGATGTGACATAAAAAAGTATAGTTATTTTAAGGCATGCATTTGGACTAGACCATCACCACAAAATTTTTATTTGAGAAGATGCCAAATAATGAGATCATGAGCTAAATTTGTTGTTTTAGGAATGGCTTTAGTCTTTATATTTTATATTTGTTTGCAATGTCCTGCATTAGCAAGGTAGCACCTAGAACAGACATAGGAAAGGCCTTGTTCACTCATATCCATTCTCTATCTGTTATGTTTAATGCATCTCAACCCCTGTGTGCCACATCACTCCAATTCATTCTATCCCATTCATGTCTTTCACCCTCATGCATGTTCAGTTCTGAGTCTTCAAAATCTGATTTACACCATTCTTCCATCTCCGATTTGGTCTTTCCTTTCTCCTTGTCCCCTCCACTTTTGACATGTATATCTTCCTTAACAACCTCTCCTCACATTCTCTCCATATGTCCAAACATTTCAGCACAACCTTTTTAGCTCTCTCATCCATACTCTTCTTATTACCACACCTCTCTCATAACTTAGTATTACTTGCTTGAGCAACCCTCCTCACACCACATATTGTCTGTAGACATTTCATTTCTAACACATCCACCCTCTTTCATACATTCTCATCTGTAGCCCTTGCCTTGTGTCCACACAACATTGTTGGGACTTCTGTACCCTCAAAAATACCCAATTTCACCCTCCTAGATAGTGATCTTTATTTCCATTTCTCAATGCTCCCAAAATTTCACCCTCTTACCTACCACGTGACTTGCCTCTACTACCATGGTTCCACTTGCTGCCATGTTGACTCCTAGCAATCTTAAACCCTTCATTTCCTCCAAATTTTATCTGTTCAAACTCAGACTCCAACCACCCTGTCTCTGTGCTCTACTTATTCTCATAACCTTGTTTTTATTTACATTTACTCTGATCTTTTCCATTCACACACTCTCCCTAACTTGGACACCTACTGCAATTTGTCACTTGAATCTTCCACCAGTGCCATGTTCTCAGCAAGCAGTAACTGATACTTCTCTGACTCCTTCACCTACAGACTGCACAACTGCTTCTCTTTCGAAGACCCTTGCATTTGCCTCCCTTACCACCCCATCTGTAAATGAATTAAACTACCTAGATGACATGACACCCTACTGCCACAGACCCACCTTTATCTGGAAGTGTTCACCTTTGTCTCTTCCTACTCACACACACACTTTACTCTCATGATAAAAGCTCCTCACTGGTTCTAATAGCTTTCTTCCTGCACCTTATATTTGTAACACCTTTCACAAAGCATCTTTGTCAACCCTGTCATATGTTTTCTTCAGACCCATAAGTACCACTTACAAATCCTTCTGTTTCTCTAATAATTTCTCACACAAATTTTTCAAAGCAACACCTGATCCAAATGTTCTCTGCCACTCCTAAAGCCAAAAGTGAGAAAGCATTGTGATGTGTCCATTTATGAGCAGTGAGGATAGGACAACTGAGTAGTAGGTGCTCCTATGTGGATTGCAGCCTCAAGGGCGTGTATATGTGTGTGCAAAAGTGAAGTTCAGACACGGTATACACAAAAGCGACAAGAATGTAAAATTCTCTTCATACAGCATACGAATAGTTATCCTAAAACTAAGGGTAACCAGTTACCAACACTGTAACTGTACAATATCTAAACCAAACTTCCATTATCTCACTGCTGAGGATTACTGTTTAGTATCTAAGCTTTTTATTTCTTCTTACTCAGCTTCAATGCAGATTTATTCCTAAAGAAGAGGTACTCTTTTAATGACTGCCAGTATAAATAAATGTTAACTAATGAAAAAATTGTACATGGTGATGCTTCATTACATATGGACTAAAACACAACAGTATCATAGTATCATTCTCCCTTTGCATTTGGGCAGTATCAAAGAAAAGGGTGGGCTTGAAAACATTCATTTGTCTCTTTATCTATATCATAAGAGCATTCCTCCAATCAAAACAAGCTGGTTCAAGAGGAATTCTCCCCAGACAGATCACAATACAATAAAGATTAGAGAGTTACCTTCTATATTAATGGTAATGGTTACTTGATTAGGTTTTCTGTCAGCTGTTCTAACTGCACAAGTGTAAACTCCAGAATCATTCATAGTTGCATTGTAGACATATAATGTGCTGATCTGGTACTCACTTCCTGCACGCATACTATGTGCTTGTCTGGTGTTGTGAACCTGCAGATGATGTGAATTTAAAGTCATCTTTAAAGTGATGTGAATATATGATGTGAATATAAAGTCACCTGAGGAGTACTGAAAGAAACTGGTACTCTGTATGGTATTCCTAAATCTTATGGACAACATACTGTATATGCACTTTTGGGTGTATTTGATAAAAGGAACTCTGAAATAGGAAATTATTTTTCAATTTAGTTGAGGAAATTGGGACACTAAGGATAATACTTTCCTTTTCATATACCAGTGGACTGTGTACTATGACAAACCAACCTAACAATGTTAATACTATAATGAACATCTTTTCTTTCATACTATTCGCCACTTCCCATGTTAGCGAGGTAGCGTTAAGAACAGAGGACTGGGCCTTTGCGGGAATATCCTCACCTGGCCCCCTTCTCTGTTCCTTCTTTTGGAAAATTAAAAAAAGAAAAAAAATGAAAGGGGAGGATTTCCAGCCCCCTGCTCCCTATAATGAACTATAATGAACATATAAGTGATATTAATCTTCTAACATTTGCCAGAAAACTGGTAAATAGTAAAAAAGCCTTGCTGACTCAAGAGAATACTTTCAATTGGCTGAAAATTGTGTAAACAGTAAAATAAACAAGATATGTTCTAAAGGTGCCTTTCCAAACTGAATTAAAGTAACCAGTCATGTCCTAAAAAACACATGACTTAGAGCTGCTGCATCTCTAGAACTATATAAATGACCTGCCAGAGGAACATGACTCATACCTGAGAAAGCTTGTGACTAATGGTAAACATATGAGAGAAAGAGGGGGTATTCAAGATTGTGACAACCTACAGTGACATCTGAACAAGCTCCAACATTAGTCAAATATATTGTTTTTGAAATCTAACTCAACAAGCATCAGAGATATAGACAAAGATAGATCTCACACAACCAAATGTATGGTGAAGACAAGACATAGAGAAATGAGGCCATTCTCTGAGGTTTGGGACAGTATCCTCCTTATCAACAGAAAAGCACATTTTTAAAAACTCATAAAGAAAGTAAACTGCACATTGGTCAGTGTCAGAACTGCCTTCAAGTCTGTGAAGAATCTAGCAAATATCTTATCAAGGGTGTATGGCATGTGTACAAGTAAAAGAGAAAAGAGCGAATGATTCAAATGAAGGCTAGTCTGCAGTTATTCAATTTGTTTATGGGTGGGGTGATGAGGGAGATATATGTGACAGTCTTGGAGAGAGAAGTGAGTATGTAGTCTGTGGGGATGACAGGGCCTGGAAAGTGAGTCAGCTGTTGTTTGATTATGATACAACACTGGTGGCAGATTCAAGTGAGAAACTGCAGAAGCTGGTGATTTACTTTGGAAGAGTGTGCATAAGGAGGAGGTTGAGAACAAATGTGATAAAGCAAAGTTATTAGGTTTACACAGGTTGTGGGACAGGTTAGTTGGGGTGTGAGACTGAATGGAGAAAAATTGGAAAAGTAAAGTACTTTAGATACCTGGGAGTGGACCTGGCAGTGAATGGAACCATGAAAGTGGAAGTGAATCAAAGAATGTGGGTTGGAGCAAAAGTTCTGTGGGCACTGAAGAATGTGTGGAAAGAAAGAACATTATCTGAAAGGGCAAAAATGGGTATGTTTGAAGGTATAGTAGTCTTAACAGTGTCATACAGATGTGAAGCATGGGCTATATAGATACAGCTGAGAGGAAGTTGGATGTGTTGGAAGTGAAATGTTTAATGACAATATGTGATGTGAGGTGGTCTGATCAAGTAAGTAATGAAACGGTGAATGAGCAGTGTGGTAACAAAGAGACTATGACTAAGAGAGCTGAAGAGGGTCTGCTGAAATGGTTTGGTCATATGAAGTGAGCAGCTTGCCAAGTAGTGCATGGTCCAGCTAGTGGTGAGGGCTCACAAGCAGCTAGCTCTCAGGATCAAAAACCAAAATAATGCCTAGAGAAGAGGGGAGAGTGAATGAACCTCCTGCATAGGGCAAGCAGGTCAAGTTTTGAAGTTAGACTGGGAGAGTTTACAAGTAGAACCTCTTTCAACTCAACCCGATCAAGCAAGGATGCAGAGACAGAACCATCTCAGATATGAGAGCAGTACTCCATACAGGGACAGATCATTCCTTTGTAGGCACAAAGCAACTGTTCAGAAGACAAGAAATTTCAATCGAAATCTAAACAGGGCCCAATTTCTTAGGGGCAGACTTTATCATGAATATCATGATTTCATAGAAAGGTAAAAAGGTTAAACTAAAAAGCTGGAAGTTATATTTCATACTATTTTCATTTTAATACTTTTACCTGAAAATACTTATGCGGTCATACTAACCAAAATGTTAGAAAAATGAAAATCTATTATCTATGCAATATATACCATTAACAATGGAAGTTCTATAAGTACTTACAGTCAATTTATTAGGAAGAACCCATCTGAAGTTCACTTTCTTGGGATATAAAATGGTACAATTAAGCCTGAAGTCCAAGCCTTGAACAAAATGTTCATTCTTCTCCTTTTCAATTAATGGGGTGTGTAAAGGATCTAAAGTAACTGTAAGAAAATACAGAAATGGACTGATATAACAATCATCATTTAATGTTGGGAATAAAAATCATATGAAAATCAAGAGCCTTAACAAGGAAATCAAGATCAATTACATTTTATTTCAGCTATCTGATATCTAATAACTGTATTGGATCTGTAGACTTTTACCATTATCATAGAAATACCATCTCTTTTTTTACTAAACTTCAATCCTTTGGTTTTCCTGCTTCTCTTTGTTCTCTCATGCACACAGTTCTCTTAGTGGCTGTTCCACAGCAGTAGTTGTTGATGAAGTGAAATCTCCCTTGTGCCCTTTCAACATTGGTGTTACCTGAAGTTCTGTGCTATCAAATACCCTCTTCCATCTCTGCATAAATGGTCATCTTTCTTCAACATCCAGCTCTGTACACTCTTATCCCAACACTTCCACTCTACCTACCTTAACTCACTTCCCTTCCTCTTCTCACTCTAATCCTCAGTCTTTTAATCGCAAAGAGTATATTTCTTCTTTAAACCTTAAACAGCGAGCAGTGTCAAAAAGTTCAATCATACAATGAAAAAAACACTAAAATAAGCAACCTTGCATACTCCCAAACCTTTTCCTTCTGATGACACAATAAATCCATCCAAGCGTACTAATCTAAACCGAGTCAAATAAAATTCTGGTTAGGAATAAAGCAAAACCTCTCCTGGATGATGATAAAACCTCCTTCTTTAAGGGCAATCTAAGAGAGAATTGTTGAATGGCACTTTTATTTCTCTAGCATAGAAGGCACCAGGATCTGAATGCCTTACCCATGGCCATCTCATATACAAAGTTCACCAAAGGAGCAATTTTTTCCCCATCCCTAACCTCCTCACCTTCATACATGACCTCCCACTACTTCCAATACACTACAGTGAGAAGGTTCTCTCACAGGCAGATGACCTCACATTCACATCAAAATACCCTAACACCACAGTGGCAACCACATACATGCAGCACTGCAATAGACTATTGGAACAGTGGCTAACCCAGAACAAGAGTGCCTGCATCTTTACAAAAGGCTTCAATCACTCTTTTAACCTCAGACATACACAAATTTAATCTACATCCTCAAGTCACCTTGTATGGACAATCATTTCCATTGGATGTAACAACATCTATTCTGGGCATTGCATACAATACACTCGATATTCACTCCCCATACCACAATCAACACAGATCTGAATGCTTACTACCTGGTACAATATTTGGATGAAAAAGAATCCCTAGCATCATTTACAAACAATTCATTTGCTGCACACAAACTACATCTCACCTGCCTGGTTGTCCAACCTCTTAAAAGCAAATACAGAAAAGCTGCAAACCAAATAAAACACAACACTTACAGTAAGCAATAGCTGCCTAGCAATAAAATATACTAAGCACTTATGCAATAAAAAAAAATCCTCAAAACACAATCCTACCTCATGCTTAGCACTCAATTTTTTTATAAGAGCAACCAGAGGACATAACAAAAGGTCCTAAGTTTGAAACTTGTTAATAAAGATTTTAAAAAATATTTTACAGTATAAGAGTGAGCATACATAAATCTAAGAGGCTGCTTGATATTCGAGAATGTTCAAGAGATGTGGCCCACATGCATAAACCTTCCTCCCCATTCAGCACAAATAATGCTGGCATACTTAGGGAAGTCGGTGTCAAGAGAAAATCTTGGTATGTCTAAAGATATCACTGTGAAGATACCATGTGACTCCCTGGTATTTCAGTTAATCACAATTAGAGAAACAGCATATGAGAATGTTGTAAATTTGTTTCTGAGGGACCTTACTGTACACTGAAAGATACTTGATACTGTAGCACTGGTATAACTGCTGGAGTAACAAACATCAGTCTTACACAAAATGTAATAAAAAAAAAAATACTAGTTACCCGATTCAAAGGAAGGATCCTGTACATTACAATGTCTAGTTGACAATAATATGTGTGAACCCAGTATAGAAGTTTTTCTAATGCACTTGCAACTATACGATTTCCTAGGAAAAAAAAAAGCAAGCAAACCAAATAATTTCAACTTACAATTGATAAGTCTGACATTATGTTTGATACGATCTGAATATGACGTACTGCATATATAAATTCCATCATCTTCTTCCACTACACTACTAAATACAAATCCTTCCCTTGGATTGAAGAAAATGCGCTCTTCATCAGGTTTGACCTTTGAAGGAAATAACACTTGTAAGATGCAAGGTAGGATAATTTCAAAGAGATGGTCAATAAAAGACTCTTAAGAGAAGTAAAATATATGTTAATATCAGCAGAATCAATAATTTTATCATAAAATTCTAGACTTTGTTTTACCATGCTAACATGGTAAAACAAAGAAATGTTACTTTACATCAGGACTTGCATTTTTCATGTTCATTCAGAATGAAAAATTATGCAGAATTTCATTAATGTCACATCTCTACAATAAAGCATATTTCATGTGTGATTCCTGAATAGGCTTTGGAATAAATTTGTACGGGCATATTTCAACTACAAAAATGATTCTATTATTCATATTACTGCAGTAAGAAACAAATCATATATCACAAATATGATGTCACACACAGTTTGAACACAAGAACCAGCCAACATTCTAACTGATTTCAAATCAGAATATCTTTGATTAGCCTGAGTAAGCTCGGTTAAATTCCATTCTGAAGCAAATGTGCTTTAACGACATGATTTTACCCAGCAGCAGCATGATCTTAGCATATCATGAAATGAGTGACAATATTTGTAAGTCTAACATGGTCTTAAACAATTATCTATTTATTTGTATGTCTTATGTGATCTTTAAACCATTACTTATTCCTTTACTCATACACTTCTTATAAAATGTATCATTAAAAAGGGGCTGAAAAAGTTTAAAGAGAAATAACAACCAAGATCAAATGGCTGGTTCAGACTACTAAAGAGGAAACTACTATGTAAAACACTACTACATAATTCACTCCAGCTGTTATCATTTACACTTTCATTTAAAGCACAATAGCAGTTTTAACAGATTACTCTTCACATGAAACTTACCATCATCAATTTTCCATTACAAGCAGTTTTATCTACAATAAATCGTCAGTGATAAGAAACGTACAAGATCTTTAGTGATATGAAATATACAAGATTTCTTACTCAAATTCTCTGGGACTGAGCTAAGGTCAAATCTTTTCTTTTATCATTACAGACACTAATCTATACTGGTAATACTGTTAGACCAAGGGGTGAACACTGCAACTTTAACAGAGGTATTTTTGTATACCATTGTTTTTCAATGCATACGTATGTAAATATATACTACACAAAATATTCAAATAACATCTAATAATATTATCTACTCAAAACTCTTCCTTGTCTCTCCTTCCAATAAAGGTAATACAGACTAAAAAGAATTTGCCATTTACATATCAGATTACATGTTAGGGTAGCATGAGCAGAGCTGTGACTGAAGAAGTAAAAGATGTGGGAGGCAGATCTTGCTTTTCATCATTCATTAACTTTCAATAAAAATTTGATACACTTACCAGTACACCCTCCTTCCAAAGTTCAACAGTTATGTTTGGCAAAGTGGTACGGCAATCAATAACAAGGCTGTCTCCAACTGTGGCTGTGAGGCGTCTATGCAAAATGTTAACTAAGCCTGTTTCACCATCTGCGAAAATTAATCATGGCATTATACAAAGACAGTATTATCAAAATATTCCAAATAAATGACACTAGATATATGATGAAATAATCTAATTGATTAAAGTCTAATTTCTATGCATCCTTAATAATATACCCATAAACCATGCATTAAAATCTCTATAAGTCCTCACAAATTCCTAGTTTGTGGTTGAATTCTTTCTTTTTCTAAGCAGTTACGTTCTCCACAATACTATTTACAAACAATTCCTCATCGTATGCTTTCCCCATGTCAGTTCACTGTACTCTTTCATTTATAACCTCACAACTTAAGCTACATCTATTGTCACTACACAATGTCACAGTGATGCAAAATCACTTCTCTTTCTAGTGTTCCTTTGGTAATTTCTTGCTCATTTGCAAGATACCGTAATATTATCATTAAAATCATCCTACCATTTACTGCAAGCCTCCTTCATTACATAAAACCAAATAATCACCAAATACGTCTTATCGTACTGCAAATGAATGTTCTTTCTTGATACATGAAGCCCATTCTTTCTAAGGCTGGCAATGAGGAATCAGGTTATAACCCAGTTTTAGAGTAATATGGGGGTAAAAAAAAATCATCCTGCAAAGCATCTCAATTCATATCCTGTAAGGAAAGTCTACAAGAAAATGTGGTTCACTAACATACTTTCACTTAATGTTATATCTAATGGAATAATCTACTACCTTAAGTGGGGAATGCCTGAAATTAAGAATCCTTATCCCTAAGGGTAAGGAAGAATCAGTACTACCACACCCAAGTATTTCCAACATATTATCCAAGACAACTCAGAAAGGTGCATGGGATTTGAAATACTTCCTTCTTAAAAATTTTTCTAAAAGGGAAGACGAGTGGAAGAAAAGACAGGAGGACAGGTATACAAAAAGTTATTACTTTCCCACCTAAAGTAACTATCTGTGAATATGATCACTCCTATATACAAGGCCTTATTCAAGCTCAAACAATGTGCTGTTTCACTTCTATGATGTGGGTATAAGGTATTTCTTCAGGCTCCAGTCTGCGCATATTAAAATGAGAGGCTTCTTATTTTACTGTCTTAATTCAATATCATTTAAATGCACTGAATTCTGATCACTTACCTGATCAATCACGCTCCATATAAATGCAATTCAAACACCTCTTTGACCATTGTACAGATACCTTCCTTTATGCTTCCACACTTACAAAGCAATTACCATACTTGAATCACATTCTTCAAACCATGAATAAATCAAATAAGGCAGAATCTTTCTGTACAATCCGCAACATCATTTATGCCAACTAACATAATATATGAACATTTATACAATACCATTTGAATCCCTGAATCATTTGATATGGGAGGATTAATCAAACACTAGGTGGATCAAACTTCTCTGGCAAAGCTAGTGCCAATTCTATTCATTCTTAAAAGGGCCTCCATCCACTCTTATGTCTGGAAATGCTACAGAAAACGGTCAAGACAAATTCAGCATTCTCATTCACAAAGAGAAATTCTACATCCTCAGGTATCTGGAACACAAGGATTAGTCAGAAATCCTCCATGAGAAAAAGGTCATGTGGAAGACCAAAGAAAAGCCTCTTCTCTTCCTAAGGGTTTGTATTAAAACACTGGGTACCTCTGAAAAATCTTCAAGGAATATTGAGACAGGGTGAATGAACTCTGTGAGGAGTCATCATTGAACTAGTCATCTTTCACAGAAAAGGTTGTTCTCATTTACTCACACCATGCTTAAACACCCAGATTCTGAACCAGTAACACTGCTTTAGTGTATACCACAGTGATGCCATTCTAGTGTGATTGCCCCTATATGGAGCCCATTCATTCAAACCTTTTAAAAAGTGCCATAAAGTCAACCAAAACACATGGGGAAGGAATACATTTGAAAGTAAAGAAGAGACACAACAGGAACAGGATACAAACTGCCATTCACACGATAATTCTTTGTTCGTTAATGCCATTTAAAAACCAATTACTGGAGTTGTTACAACAACTAAACTGCTGAATTCTTCAACTTTAACCACATACATACCACTTAAAAACAAGTGTCAACTAGACTATGGTGCAGAAGAATAAACACACAAACTAAAAGACATGCAAGTGACAGAGGTAATAGCACTGAAAAAAATCAATATGCATATATTACTGTATAAACACACTAGATGTTTCTGAAAAATCACCATTTAGAAAGATTAATGTTTGCCTGAAAGTGAGTAGGTTAATGTTGATAATCTAGTAGCAGTCAGTGCTTGGTCATGGGTAGGCCTGTAAATGAACAAGCAGCTGTGATTGTCTTTAGGCAGTTTATAAAGGCCGATGCCTCCTCATTTGAATCTAAAGGGCTGGAAGGGTCCTGGTTCATATATTCCCATGCTTGAGAAAAAGACCAAAGGAGATAGCAAATGAATTTGTGAATTTATATAACTGTACAAAACCAGCATCATTTTCTATTAAGAGAACATAAGCTTGGTCTTACCATGTACATAGACATAAGTCTCAGCCTTTACATCCGTGTCGGTGGTGTCTGCTTCATCACTGTAGAAGCATTGGTAGAGGCCTGTATCAGAAGTCTCTGGCTTTCTTACCTACACAAAAATGGTGTGTGAATATTACATTTCTATCACCTACCCATCTCTCAATATCACTCCATTCCTAATTCCATGAGAGAGATCAGGTATGTACGTACAAACTCTTATATCACACACACATATCATTAACATATGTCTAGTAAACTAAAGTGATACATGAACTTCAATACTTATATAAGTGCTTCTTACTTTCTCTGCATCCTATGCCAACTCATCAAGTGAGATCATTGTTTTCATTCACACCACCTCCATGGAAACATTTGTCAGTTGCATCCTGTTCCCAGTCATCCTTCTAGCATGCTATCTGAGATATTCTTAATCCTAATCAGTTCTCTCACCATCTCTATGATCAACTTCTCTTCCTTGTACTACTGATCATCATATTACATGTCTTCCTGATTCTCTTTTCATCTTCCATACATTCTAAACTGTTGACTGTACTACTATATGTCTTCTTGATCAGCCTTTCATGTTTTACACATTCGACATAACCATACAATTGCTTGGGGACTTTCAGTCAAGTGCCTCTTCAATGGTTCCTTCACACCATATATCCTTCTCATGTCTTCATACCTTTTTATACTGATCTCACTAATTTAACTATACTTCATAATCTATCCATCTCTACAGCTCTAATTTAGACTTATCCTGACATATATAAACTTGGTTTTCACATCCATATATCAGTATCAGTAAAAGTACCCTTTTCTGCCAGTATCTCTCAAATACTTTTTCTTTACGCTATCAGTGCATCTCCAATTTTCCTCCATTGCAAGAACCTACTTTCAAATTCAGCTTTCCCAAAGCCATCCTTACTGAATGTTATTTGCAACCACTCACAGCATCCTCCTCCAGTATAAATCATCACAATAACCCACTGTTTCATCTACCTCTTCTTAAGGTTAAGTTAACAACAAAACAGCAAATGCATACACCAACATTTCTATATCAGTATATAGCCCTAATGAAACTAATTCTAAAAATATACTTAATTCTTATATGTAGCTATGAAGCTGGCTGACTGTCTCTTTGTGAAGGGTGGAGTCGAGTAATTTTTGTGCAAGGTTACGTCACTGGAGGTCATCAAATGCTTTGTTGTTGTCTATTGCCACTAGTATTGTGCAGGAAGAAGGTCTGCATGTGTGTGGTAGAAGAATGATTGGGTTTAAGACCATGAAAATTCTAAATGACCAATCAACACTGTCACCACCTCTCTTAACAAATTCACCTGCAATCCCATCTACTACACACAGATGATGTGTGGATTATGTGATTGCTTTGAATTATGTGAGTGAGAAATACCTGGAGAAACAAATGGATTTGTAAGTGGCACTTATGGATCTGGGAAAAGCATAAAATAGGGTTGGTAGAGATGCTCTATGAAAGGTGCTATGAATATATGGCAAGGGAGAAAAGCTGTGAGAAGCAGTGATGAACATATATACAACCTTACTTTTATTCACATTCACTGTCAACTTTCTCCTTTCACACACTCTTCCAAATTTAGTCAACATTCTCTGCTTCTTTTGTGAAAACCTCTACAAATCTTCACCTTCACCTCCACAAGACAGTGATCAGACATTTCTCCAGCTGCCCCTCTCAGCACATTAACATCCAAAAGTCTCTCTTCTACATGTCTATCAATTAACACGTAATCCAACAATGCCCTTTGACCATCCCTCCTATTCACATTTGTATACTTATGTATATCTCTCTTCTTAAACCAGGTATTCCAATCACCAGTCTTTTTTCAGTACACAAATCCACAAGCTCTTCACCATTTCTATTTACATTTTTGTTTCATAAATATTTGCCTTTTCCTGCATCAGTGAGGTAGCGTTAAGAACAGAGGACTGAGCCTAAGAAGGAAAATCCTCATTTGGCCCACTTCTCTGTTCCTTCTTTTGGAAAAGTTAAAAACTGGACTGGAGGATTTCCAGCCCCCACTCCCTCCCCTTTTAGTCATCTTCTACAACACACAGTAAATATGAAGGAAGTATTCTTTCTCCCTTTTCCCCAGGGATAATATATATCAATCAATCTCCTGTATATTAACCTCACCAAAGGTTATTTTAGGCTTTGTGGTGTACCTACATGCAGGTAGAGTCTAGTAACACCACTATTGGCTATAAAAGTATGGATGTCAAGAAAATCCAAGTTAACCTAGGAAATGTGGTGCCATGTGGTGAGTTTGAAATTTCCATGAGTCTGAACAGACAGCTAATGGTAACAACTTGATAAGCTTTGAATAATGAATGTAGACACAAACAGATGGTTACTTACCATGAGTGTCGACACAAAAGGATAGTCAGCATTAGGGTAGTTCTTGCTCTGGATGCTTAAAAAGCCATCATTTAGTGAAAGCTGAAATTTTAAAAAATAATTTTCAAAAAGAATTCATATCTTTAAACGACATGAATCAATAAACTTCAGCAATCATACATTACAAGCTACTTCAATTCCATCTTCATATACTGTTTTGACATTTGTAGTAGCACATATTATAGCTAAAGCAATAATTACAAACTTGAAAGATTTAGACTACGGAGTATAAAGTATGAGTAATCTATTAATCTTTATCTTACTAGCCATGCAGCTTTTATTTTGTGGTGGGGTAAAAAGAGATATATATGAAAATCAGACCCACTGAAAGAAAACCAAAGCTAACTGAATTGCCTTCTTTAGATTTTAATGCATTAACAGTCAGTAAATTCAGATGACCTTAATCTTGGACCACCTTGAGTCTCCCATTGTACAAAGCGATCTAAGAATAGCCTGAATCTCCCATTGTAAAAGTGAATCTAAGACCAGCCTCAGTCTCCCATTATACAAATAAATCTAAGACCAACCTGAGTTTCCCATCATCTTAACTATCTCAAAAGAAAGAGGAATACGTAGTGAATTAAACCTTCTCCATGTCATCCACTGAAGATGTGTGAGAAAAAGGATTTGTAGAGCCTTAAACCTTCTCTTCCATG
>JAUUDZ010075624.1:0-20302 GCA_032361705.1 Panulirus versicolor
TCCCAGGAATACTCAACAAACTTATACCTCTGTAATTTGAGCACTCACCTTTATCCCCTTTGCCTTTGTACAATGGCGCTATGCATGCTTTCTGCCAATCCTCAGGCACTTCACCATGAGCCATACATACATTGAATATCCTTACCAACCAGTCAAAAACACAGTCACCTCCTTTTTTTTATAAATACATTAATTTATGTATTTCCTAAATATGTGGTGTTTTCTTGGATCTTGATTACAAAAGAGAAAGAGAATAAGAAAGCAAATGAACAAGAGAGACTGAGGGAGATGGAAGGAAAGGGTGGGGAGGAAGAATAGTAATAGGGACTCACATGTAATGTTATGCAGTTAGAAAAATGAATTGATAGCATGAAAGCTTTGATCATAATTATAACCAACTAATAGTAGTTTTGTTTTAGGATGAAACCATTAAGATTAGATGATTTCACAGTAATATTAATTTACCATGAAATGTCTACACATGAGCAGTAGATTACAAAAGCATGCTTGTATATGCATTTCTATATATTTGTTTATGGCTCGGTGATCTCCTGATGCTACCTTGCTAAGGTGGGAAACAATAAACAAGCATTAGAAAAAAGATTATAAATGCTAACAGGTATCAGCTACCTTAAATGATTCTGGTGCTGGCTGCACCACCCACACTTATCTTCTAGAGGTCACACTAAAAGATACAACTGGATAGTGTATGGCAAGCTTGCCATATCATTCCTTTTTTAGATTTCCATTTTCTTATTTTAAGCTATGGATTGTTTCTTCTTAAAACATATATTCATATGATATGGTTGGCAAAGAATATGAGTAAGGAACTAACATATAAGACCTTCAAAAGATGCTTTAGAATGTCATTGTGGCAGACGTGAATTTTATTTGTAGGTATTATGTTGGAATATGCCCAAAACATAACTGTAGGGAGTAACTGTAGCTGTAAGAATTTTTCTCTACGCAGTTCTTTCTGCCACCTTAGTAAGGTAGATTTGGGAGCAAACAAGTAATGACATTATTTAATTTGACATTATTCCTACTAAAGGAAATTTTTCTAATAAAGCTTTTTAACTGTTTACATAACCATTATTTCTTCCACCTTCCAACAGTGAATGTTCTGAGTATATTTAGTTTGTTTTTGGACTTTGCGTTGATGTTCTTGGTACAGTGGTAAATGTCATGTGTGTGCGTCTTATGTGACTTGTGTACCCATTGGTGTTTTGCTGACAGGGACTTTTTGATCGTTCAGGGTGATACAAAGATGAAGGTTGGATTTGTGTCTTTTAGGTTAAGAGGTTAATAAGGTTAAGAGAGTGATGATGGATTCCTTTGGAGATGCAAGCATTTTATTATCAAAGATGTATGGTGTAGGGATATCATTAGTTATGCAGTGGTGGGCTGCTCTGATGCAGTTGTGAAGTAATTTGCATATGAGACAACATTCACTCCTTTTGGTTTGTTTGGACAAAGGGGGGTTATGTAGTAACACTTAGAAGAGAGTTGGGGGGGATAAATAGCTCCCCAGGGGACCTCACTGTAGAGCTTGAGAGTTTAGAAGTGAGGCATTTGTGGTTGACTCTGCTGTGGTGGCTGACAGTGAGGTTAGTCAACCATTTTTTTTGTTGTCATTTTTTATGTGTTGTCAAGTATCTTTTATGTGAGGATATGTTGATGAATAGTGTGGAGTGCTTATTTTGATGTCTTTTTCTACTAGCACTGTGTGAGAGGGGATTTGTGGTTGGCTACAGCCATCCAGAATGTGTGGTGTGAGGTTTCTGTGTAGTGTGGTAGCGGAATGTTTAGGTCTGAAGCTGTGTTGGGTGGATGAGAATGGGATGTTTTGATAGTAGCAGTATAGTAGTAATAGTATGGCAACAGCAGCAACTAGTAGTAGTAGTAGTAGCAGTGTTAGTAGAAGTCATAGCTGTAGCAGTAGTAAACAACACATTTAATGTTTCAACTGTTTACTTCCTTTTTAACTTCTAGAGATATACTGATGGATAAGAATCATTCATAGATTGTCAGATGTATATTTGGTAATCCAGAAAGCATATTCCTGTATGCATCTAATTGGCCAGAAATTCCTACTAATTGTAGGTCTTAATGCATTGAAATGGATGACCTATTTGCTCTTGTATTATAATTTTTTTTTTATCTTACTTGATCACCATTTTTTGCATCAGTGAGGTATCGCCAGGAAACAGACAAAGAATGGTCCATCCACTCATATACACATATCTATACATAAATGCCCATACACGTACATATACATGCTATACATATACATATTCTGATGTACATATCAGAAATGTGAAAAATTTATTTTTCTTACATATTTGCCATTTCCCGCATTAGCAAGGTAGCGTCAAGAACAGATGACTGAGCCTTAGTAGAAAATCCTCACTTGACCCCTTTCTCTGCTCCTTCTCTTACAATTCATACAAATTCCTTATAAGGCAGTTTTATCTTGACACCCACTAATATCTCTTACTTGTATCGCACACCTCCACACGTGCTCATGCTGAATCATCATCAAAATTTGGTTTGAATTTTCAGCTAATGTGTAGATAGTAAGTGATTAATATTCTTGATCCCAGCATTTAGCCATATTTTATGTCAGTGGTGGTGGTTGTCGTTTTGGCAGTGGAGGTATTGTCTAGTTTTGTCACCTACTATCCAGCTGACTTTTTACAACCACCACCCTTTGTATCACTTCACCATGTTTCTTTAATTTCCTGTAGGAATGGGGTCAGAAACAAGAAAGAGGGCACCAACCCTGTCTGCTCAATTTAAGAAGTCTCTGGACATGCTGATGAAGACTCTCCTTTCATGCCAACCTTTCTTCATACGTTGTATCAAGCCTAATGAGTTTAAAAAACCAATGGTGAGTAATATGATAAGTTAATATTTATAACACACCAGTTGCTCTTGTTCCTTTGTTTTATGCATTCTTAAACTTTATAAGATATAAAAAAAAAAATCATATCTTATTCAAACTTCCTTTCTGTTGTCTCTATCAACATCATCTATTCTCATCTCTAATGAGATGAATCAAGTACTTACATCCTCTGAACGTCACTCACACATCCACAACCCATGCCTAGTGTGTCAGAGTGAAACAGAGACTTCCACACTTGTAACGTGCAACCTCATTTTTCACTTTTTGCTTCAAGTTGTTTTGTCAAGTGAGATCAACTTTTCTATATACACCACCTCCATACACAAAATACTTCCATTATATCCTTTCCCACTGGGTCCTCCCTGTAGCATCTTCATATGAAATATCCTTAGACCAAATCAGTTCTCTCACTACATGTATCCTTTTCTTCTGTGGTCTACCTCATCTCCAAGAACATTTTGCTGTGCCTTTGTATATTGTATTGACCAGTCTGTTGTCATCCATACAGATCTTTTATGCTTTGCCAATCAAAAATCTTTCATGCATGGACATTTCTAATGATTCCTTCACATTGTATATTGTTCTTACATCCTTTTTCATATTTTCGTATCCTCTTGATTACAGCTATACTGTGCAAGGTATCCATCTTTACTGCTATTTTGCTTTTTAAGCTATTCTTACCTTGAACCACATGAATTTCATATTCATGTGGATTTCAGTCTCCTTGGTAATTGTTTCTGGTATAGACATATGTTAGTAATGCTACTTCATATAGGCAATAAGAGCAATCAAGCATGAAAAATATAGATGTATGAATAAGTAGTTAGATATAATGCTTATGTGTAATGCTTTAGTTCTCTTGATTGATTTCCCATTGTAAAAACTGACTGAACATACTGTTTGCTTGAAATGAAAGGGATCATTTGTGAATTTTGTTATTTGATAACCACCTTTGATTATACTCAAGTTTTCAAAATGTGGATGCATAATGTTACCCTTATCCTATGGTAACATAGCATTGTGGTTATATCATATGTTAAGCTACTGTGGTATGATAACAGGTACTGTAGTTTTTCAAAATGCTATATTTTTATCTCAATATTACTTTTGTATTGTAGATGTTTGATCGTGAATTATGTTGCCGCCAACTTCGTTATTCTGGAATGATGGAGACTATCAGGATACGACGGGCAGGGTATCCAATCCGGCACACTTTCAGAGAGTTTGTGGAGAGATACCGATTCCTCATTAATGGCTGTCCTCCTGCACATAAGGTAAGGTACTAGGAAGTTTATGTGAGAGGAAAATAAGCTAATAATGAACAAAGAAAGATAGAGAGTCCGGAAGGAGGTTCCTTGAGAAGCTAGAGAGACTAGTTCATGTAGGTTATAGTTCATTATTTTTTTTAGTGAAGATTTTCTTAATAGCTTCAGTTAAGTAATGCTGGTCCTTAATTAATTGATGCCTCATTCATTATTTATGATATATCAGGTGGACTGCCAAGCTGCCACAAGCAAGATTTGCCAACAAGTCTTAGGTCGGGCAGACTACCAGTTAGGACATACAAAGGTCTTCCTTAAGGATGCCCATGACCTCTTCCTTGAACAAGAAAGAGACAGAGTTCTGACTAAGAAGATCACAATTCTGCAGCGATGTGTCCGAGGATGGTATTACAGGCGGAGGTGAGTGAGTAGGAGAATGATGAACATCAGTTGTGGATTAATCACTGTCATCTATCAGTTATTGTTAACGTCATTCCCTTTACATGGATGGATCATGTGCACATGCATCTTCTTCAGGATTTGATATTGCAGAAATTGGGCTCCCTTCTCCTACCCCACAAGCCTGTGAAAGGTTAGGATGCCCATTCTCAAGGATAGACTTTCTAACTCTTAGGCTAATTACTCTAATATTAAAGAAAGGTAATTGATAAGCAAAGGTTATAGCAGAATATAATGGTATGTCTGCTAAGTGAGTATTTTTCTCAAGGGCTCAGTTCCTCATGCCATTTTGCTAAGGTGGGACAAGCAAGCACATACAATGTCTGGTAAGGTACCCTTGTCCTTTGAAGAAAGGGGGAAGATATTAGTACTTCATTATAAATTTTGAAGGTTCATGACAGAATGATGAGAGGATGTTAAATACGTACAGTACTTCTGAATTTTGAAATGTTGTTCTCAGGTCATCAGTAATAGGATTTGTTGAGATGGAGGGAGAGTGAGCAAGAATCCTGGTTGTGGTTTTTGAGTGCAAGAATAGAGTGAGGCTGGAGATGAGTGGGAGTGAAGAGTTTGTTGGCTCTGATGTGAGAGATGCAGATATGTAGAAGTCAGTGTTGTGATAGATTGAGAATGAGGGAGCAAGGTGTGATGGCACTAGTCTGAGATGCAGGTATGGGAAGAAGCACATGAATAGTCATGAAAGGCTATGCTACTTTATGTTCAAGAAATGTCTGAATGGTTTTACATAGGTGAAGCTCAGATGAAATTTCAGGGTTGAAATCTCTATTGTGGCTTCTTGAAAAAGAAGATATAAATGTGGGTTAGCTTTGTCATACTGTATGATACCATGCACAGCTGTCTTCAGAGTATAGCGTAAACCAGAGTTTCAGAGATTAAGTTTAATTTTATCATGACTTTTTACCTGCTGTTGCAGGGTTTTTCGAAATACTCTAATGGAAATATCAACATCAGGTTCCAGAGAATGCGAGAAAGTGCTGTCATCATTCAGAAGTACTACCGTGCCCATGCTCAGAAGAGACGGTACCAGAACATGCGTGTTGGTTACATGAGACTCCAGGCCCTCATTCGCTCTAGGGTTGTCTCGCACCGCTTCAGGCATCTTCGAGGTCATGCTGTATCATTGCAAGTAGGTCATAGTTGATATGTTTACATATTGTTTACCAGTTGATGTGAAATATTGGTATGTGAAAGAAAATCTTGAACTCAAGATTTTTTATTGGCAATTCTGTTTAGATACGATGTTGGTTTTATCTAAGGGGATAGATAAGTGAGAATTCTTTCCATGTATCTCTCGCATGTCATAAGAGGCAAGTAACAAGAGTGAGAGTGGGTTTGGGAAACCATCTGTCTGTACTATCACTTCTCAAAAACTGGAACTGAAGAAAGAACCAAGCAAGAATTTGTCTCCTAAGGCTTAAAGTTTTTTCTTTTAAGCCAAGATGACACAGACAGCTGAATGCTCTGATCAAGGCCATCTCATTTATGTTACTGACTGGTGTATATATCTTAGCCAAAGCCAAGTACCCAGTTTATTGAACAACCTTGAGGGGAAGATGAACAGCTAGGTGTGAGCTGTGGGCTGCCACCATACCCAAGATTTGAACCTGGGTGGTCCCTTGTGTGGAATCTCGGTCAGCCATGCTAACTGCTTTATCATAAAAGCTTAGAAATATGCATGGATGTAACTAGAATGGAAAAAGGGAGCAGTAGGTGCCAGGTATTATGTTTAGTGAAAGGAACTTAGATGTTCTGGCTCAGAGGGAAGCAAAGTTGAAGGAGAATTGGGTAGAATGGTTTGGAAATGTTTATGGAAGGATAAAGTTTGGCTTTAGATAGAGGGCAAGTGTAAAGGAGGAAGTGGCTCTTCTGATTAAGGGCAAACTATGGAAATGTGTTAAAGAGTGTATAGAAGTAAATTAGGTAATTAATGTGGGTTTAGAATGACAGTAGATTATGAGAGGTGGTTGACTGTTAGTGTTTATGCATTTTTTTTTAATTATTAATTATCCTAGTAAGTGCTTTGGCAGTTTTTAATGCAAGGAATAGAATCCTGGTGCAAGGGATCTTAATGCATGGTGGGTGTTGTGGCAATTGAGGTATGACTGGGAGCATAGAACCCAATATAAGTGTAATTGGCGAAGAGGGTGTTTAGTTGAGTGCTGAAAGAGCATTGATGACTAGGAATAATTGGTTTCATGAAAGGTACTTACCCGAGTATAATTTGATGAATGGGATATGGGGTCAGTGGACATTATTGGAATATGTGGTAATTGACAGACATAAAGAGGAGAAATTTTTAGATTTGATCTTGCTTAAAGGGCCAGCAGATGGGATGTCTGATCACATCATGGTGGAGGTAATTGTGAAGGTTTTTGGTGGTATTAGGAACAGAGGAAATGATGTATATGAAAAAAATTATGAATGTGAGTAGGTTTGTAAAAAGTTGTGTGTGCAAGAGTGCAAAATAATTTGTGATGTGTGGCATTGAGTGAAGGTAAATGAAACATGGGAAGCTGAGGAGGAATGGAAGATATTCAGGGAAGCATTGCATACATATGTGGATGATGTGTGAATGTGGATGTATAAGAAAGTGTAGAGTGGTGAAATGAGAAAGTTAGATTGCTAGTGAAAGAGGAAGAGAGGTATATGAATGGCAGCTGCAGGGAAGGTGCTAGTGCTTGAAAGGAATACTAGAGAAGGTGGCAGGAGTTCAAGAGAAAGGTGTAAGAGCTGAGAAAATAGGGCAAGTGAGGGATAGGATGACAATGTATTGAAGAACTTTAGAGAAATTAGTATATGGTTTTGAAAGAAATGCTGTGTGAGAAAAACAATAGAGGAAATGGGACCAACAGTTAGGGAAGCAGACGGGGAAGTGGTAGCAGGCAAAGAACAATTAAGAAGATGCCGAAAATATTTTGAAGGACTGTTGAATGTTTTAGATGATACAGTAGTGGATGTGGTTTGTTGAGGAAGAGGTGGCATGTGGGATGATAAAGTCCTAGTGAATGGTATTATGAAAAGAGAGGAGGTAGTGAAAACCTTAAGTAAGACAGTGTTGTTTGGTTGGTCAGGGTATTTATTTTTTTTTGCATTGGGATGTATTTTTTTGTATAGTTGTTTGAGGACTGGTAGAATACATGGAGAGTGCCCATATATATAGTCATTAGGAACAAAAGTGAATGATAAAATTACTGAGGTATAAGTCTTGAGTATATTTGGTAAAGAGTACAGGAGATTGGTGACACAGATAATAATGGTGTGCACAGATCATCTGGTTTGGGAAGAGTGGTGTGGTTTCAAGAAAGGTAGAGGATGCTTGTACCAGTTTCACTCACTTCAAAAGAATTTCTTTGAGAAATACTTTAAGATAGAGGTCATTTGTATATGATACTTATGAAACCAGGGAAACCACTTGAAGAGTTGACAGAGAGGCATTTTAGAAGGAGCTGTGAATTTAGGAATAAATGGAAAGTTACTAAATGCAATGAGAAACTTTTACCTAGAAGATAAGGCATGTGTGTGAGTAGGAAGAAGGGTGAGTGGTTCTTAGTGAGGTTGGGTCTTTGTCGAGGATGTGTAATATCACCATGGTTATTTAATATGTTTATGGACAAGAGGGTGAAGGAAGTAAACTCATGAGACTTACAGCAAGTGGAAGGTCTGCAGTATGCTTGGGATGGCAAATTATGGGAGGTGAATTAGCTGCTGCTTGTAGATAACACTGCTTTGGTGGCAGACTCCAGAAAGAACCTCATTTAGCTGGTTACAGAATGTAAGAGTGTGTGAAAGATAAAAAGCTGAGTGTGAATGTAAACAAAAGTTTAAAAGAAGTTGACAGAATTATATATAGAATTGTGCTTAGGTGAATCTAATATAATATAGGTTAATGGTAAGTGGATAGGAGGAACTCAAGGGGCTGAAGAGACCATTATTAAACCTGTCATATCATTGTCTGCAGGCCCGATGTCGAGGATATCTTGTGCGAAGAGAGTTCCAGCGAAAGTTGTGGGCAGTTACAAAAATCCAAGCACAGGTGCGGGGAATGATAGCACGTCGTCAGTATCGCAAACTAAAACTTCGGGTTGAAGCTGCTAGATTGAAGGAGGAAGAAGAACGAGCTCTAAGGAAGCAGATGGACAAGCGAAAAGCTCAAGAAATTGCAGAAATGAAGTACAGGGTAAGTCTACCTTTATTAATTACTATATGCTTTGTTATTATGCCATATTGATAAACCTTGAACATCCACTTTCATTAGACTGATGTAGAGACTTCAGTTGGTTGTTAAACCACCTGATGAGACTTAACACACCTAGTACAATCCATTATCTGATAAGAATTGTAGAATCATCCTATTTCCTTTGTTTGATGTTATATGGAAGTATGTTACATTATGACACTCATTATTACACTCGTAGCTACAATTGAGTTATTGGCTAATATTTACCAGTAAGATGTAATCTTGTAGGTTAATGCTTCCAGGAGCGCATGATGGAAATGGAACTGGCCGAAGAACAGCGTGCTCGTGAGGAGCGGGAAATTATGGACCGTAAAAGAGCGCTGGTGCTGGAGGCTGAGAGACAGAGAGATGAGCCTGTTGATGTCTCCAGGTTATTGGAGCAGATGTTTGACTTCATTCCAGACTCTGCCTCTGAAGCTCAGGCACCCCCATCAGCCTTCAAGGTGAAATTGTAGCCTTAATGAATGGATTAGACCTCTATAAACATTCTTTTTATGGGTTTTTATTATATGCACTTGTAGTGGTTACTTGTAAGGAATACATAAAGTGTAGCAAGCTATTATACGTAAAGCTGAGATTTGCTGTGCAGAGAAAATTTTATCAGATAATGATTGACACAAAGAATAAGCAGTTCATCATTGATTTCTTTTTTGTTACTGTTAGTGATATAGTGGCAGGTTATACTTTAGATGTGAATGGATTTCTCTCAAAATATTGATAGACAGCCACAGTATCCCAAGCATTTGCATCACAATAAGTTGTAAATTTTGATAAGTTAGCATTATGATGACCTATCTAATGCTTGCTTGCTGATAGACCATAGACATAAATAGCATGTAACTCAATATGCATAGTACCATAATATTGATCTCTTTCTCATCACAATATAATATCAAGCTTAATCTGTTCATAAAAACCATCTACCTCCCTTTCAGAGTGGAAGTTTTTGAGTGTAATCCTGACCTGAGTACACTAGTACATGGAATAGACACATGATCAGGTAGTGATCATGAAAGCTAAAAATATTTAAGCTTTTGATGATGTGGCATCTTTAACCATTAATTATCAAATTCATCTGTAGCCATACAGTAATTTAGCAACATCTGTTTTTATCGCAACTCATTTTCGGGACTCGTCTCCAACTTCGCTCCATTTTTTTATTATTTTTTCCAGATTTTTTTTTTATTTCTCTTTAGGGTGGTGTCATATTTTCAGGTACTTACAGTGGTTTGGTATACTTTTTTTGGTAGATCTATTTAAGTATTCAGTGAAGTATGTTTTAATAGACTTTATTTTACTCTCAATGTCCCTTACATTACCTGATCCATTGAGTACAGTCTATTGCCAGTTTCCTAATTCAATCCATACTATGGCCCATATGCCTCTTTTAAAACATATTTCCCCCTGTAGGACCTGCCTGCAGCTGGGAAGGGCACTGTGTCAGGGGATGATATCATCTCGGCAATACCCCGTCCTCCTGGGTGCCAAGAGGAAGGACTCTCAGAGTATAAGTTCCAGAAGTATGCTGCTACATATTTCCAGGGTAATATCAACCATCAGTACTCCCGGAAACAACTCAAGCAGCCACTGCTGCAACTCCAGACACAAGGAGACCAGTTGGTGAGAATCTGTGTGTGCTTAATGAACTTTGATATATTCAATAGATACTAGAATTTAACCTTTCTCAGGGCACTGGAATACTTATGAATATCTGCATATAAGTAAAAAAGTAAAGTAGAATGCATTTTCCACTATCTCTGTAATCAGTTTCCTTTTATTGTCAGCATGAAGTATAACAAATGATTAGTTATTATAAATTGGCAGTACCATCAGTCTCACATTTAAGACAGTTCTGATATGTTATATACAGTTCTTATTGATTTTGTTATTTCTAGAGATATTTTTCAAAACTATGAAAATTAATCTGAATTTTATCTCTGCATGTATTGTTTGAAATATACTGCCATGATTTGGCCAAAAGTAACAAATACATATATAGATAAAGGAACATTTTTGTTAAATGTTAAGTGCTAAAAAACTTTCTCTTCTAGGCTGCCTTGGCACTTTGGATTACAATACTACGCTTCATGGGAGACATGGCAGAACCTAAGTATCACATGATGGATAGAGACAACACTTCTGTCATGTCCAAGGTCTCGGCTACTTTAGGGAGGAACTTCATAAAAAGCAAGGAGTTCCAGGAGGCACAGATGATGGGCATGGATCCTGTAAGGCCATTATTGTATAAGTTACCACACATAGGAGAGAAATAAACATATTTTGCAAGAACAAGTGGGATGCTATGTAGATTCAAGTGTCCATTTAACTTTATTAAATGGCTAAGATAGATAATCTGTGCAGACTCATTTTTTCTGCACAAACCATGGTACTATCATACAAGATTTGAATAATTCCTATTATGGCTTATCTTTCCATTTAACATTGTCTCCTTCGCTTCTTGCAACCTTGTGCCTTTAAAAACGCTTACATTTCATTTCATACATTCTATACATGTGTATATACATATGTACACATGTACATATTCATACTTGCTTGCCTTCAATCCATTTCTTAAGAAATATATCATAGTTTTATATCTGATTTCTCTAAACATATCTACTGTTGCTGTTAACAGTATCTGCAGTGGAATATTTTTAACTGACGGTGTGTAAAGGATGCTTGTTACATTACCCTCTTATGATACAGCAGTTAGATATAAATACAGTGAACACAGTCCACTCCAACTTCTCATTTATACAGCTTTTTAGTGTAATTACCATTTATATTTTGAGCTTTGTTAAGTGAATGAATTGGGTTTCAGTCAGATTAATTTCTGCACAGCGACTGTCATTGCATTGTCTGATAGTTATACATTCGTGATTTATTCTTGTGGCTCCCTGGGTTCAGGCTGTGAGTTTTTATGGTTGCCTGGCATCAGGCACTGAGCTTTTATAGCTGCCTGGCTTAAAGCCATGGATGCGCAGTCTTCTTGTAGAGAAGCCATTCTGTGAATAATGAGTCCATTTTTTTATTTTGCTGTATGATTTTAGACCTAATGAATGATGGAAGCTATTCTTTCAGTATTATGAGGGTGACAGGCAATTGTAGAATATGAATTGTGGCTCCATTACACTAAGAATAGAGAATTGTGGCTATACATGGTTAACCTGTATATAAATTACGTGTATAAGTTGTATGGCCCGAAATTGTGATACATTCTGTCAAGATTACCTTTGAGAATATGCTGAAAGATGAACTGTTGCTTGAGCTCAGTCATTTAATTACTTGAAGTAGGAGTCTTTGCTTCAGCTGTTGAGTCAGTTTTGAGGCCTGAGATGGTATAAAAGTGCTACAAGAGCATAGTAAGACCATTTTAGGGCCTGAAATGGAACATGAGCAATGGTTTTAGTATAATTAAAACAATATCAGGACCTGAAATGAGATAGTACCAAAAGATGGGGCACTGTCAAAGCCATTTCAGAACCTGAAGTGGGATAGAAATGGCTACTTAATCACTCAAAGGACCATTTTGGTTTATGATCTAAGATAGGAACCACTGCTGGAGTAGAGTTGAGACAGCTATAAGTTCTTGATTGGAAATAAGGTGAGATTGTTTGATTATGCTTGACAATGCAATGATGCTGTGGATTAATTAGAAATCCTTTCATTTCCCTATGAGCCATGCTCAACATAGTTTTGCATTCTTTATTAACATTTTTCTAGTTTAACTGTGAAATATTGCTCATTGTTCCAAACACTAAAGGTCAAGCATAATATGGTACTGGACAATCAAATTCATGTTGCATGAATACTTTTACATTAATATGAAAATACCTTAATGTATGTATCTCACAGATTATGTATATGTCTCAGAGGAACCGTAGCATCCGTCACAAACTGGTGTCACTAACTCTAAAGAGGAAGAACAAATTGGGAGATGATGTTCGGCGCCGTCTTCAGGAGGATGAGTATACAGCTGAGAGCTACTCCTCCTGGCTGGACTCGAGACCAACCTCCAACCTTGAGAAGCTGCATTTTATCATCGGCCATGGCATTCTCAGAGCAGAGTTGAGGTAAAGTAGTAAGACTGGGATGAAACAGAGTATACAAGAGGGAATGGGGATAGCATGATAGTAGGCAACAGATTATATGTGTAATGAGTTATTGGAACTTTATGTAGTGTATTGGGTAGTGAAGTACCATAAGCATTCTTAGCAGAATGCCTGAAGTAAATGATGTTCAGAGGGTATGTGGCAAGGTGAAGTGATATGTATTGTATGGGAAGTTCAGTATGATAAATATAGTATAAGAATAGGACAAGAGTCACAGGGTGGGGGAGGGGGCAAAGGTTCTGGGAGCAATGAAGAATGTGTGGAAGGAGAGATTGTTCTTTTGGAGAGCAAAAATGGGTATGTTTCAAGGAATAGTAGCTCCAACAATATTATATGGTTGCAAGGCATGGGCTGTATATAATTCACATTTTATTTATCACACTGGGCCTGAACTGAGAATGTGTGTAAGGGATTTCGATTATTATGTTCCCAGTCTCTCCCATAGGATTGGGAGTAGTTTTAATGATAGTTAGATAATGCATTTAGTGCATTAAGGTCAGAGTTTCTGTTTATATTGATTATTTTTAAATGCAGTTATAACATGACAGACCCCTTGCAGAGATGAAGTTTACTGCCAGATCTGCAAGCAGCTAAGTAATAACCCTTCAAAGTCCTCTCATGCACGGGGATGGATCCTACTTTCTTTGTGTGTTGGCTGCTTTGCCCCATCAGAGGACTTCATCAAATACCTTTTATCCTTTATTCGTGAGGGTCCTCCCGGATATGCTCCTTACTGTGAGGAGAGGCTCAAGAGAACATTTGCTAATGGCACCAGGAACCAGCCACCAAGTTGGTTAGAGTTACAGGTAGGGAATGTGGAGGAATGGTAAAGCTTTGGGTAAGGAAGGAGGTCTTTGGTTGGGAAAGGTTATGTTAGAGGCAAGAAAGTTGTTGTTTGTAGGGAAGGTGATGTTATGGGCTGGAAGGATGGAGTAGTGAGTTAGGAAAGTGTAGTTATGGATAGGGAAGTTTGGAGGTTTAGGAAGAAACAGTGGAGTTATAGGAAGGGTAAGAAAGGTTATGGATTGGGTTGGTAAAGGTGGAGTTATTGGAAGAGAAGATGGAGCTATGGAGAAGAACTGTAGAGTTATTGGTAGGGAAAGTGGAGGTTTGAGTTGGAGACATGGAGATATGGGTTATGAAGATGAAGCTATAGGCATGGAGAATGGAGGTGTAGGGATGGTTGTATAGAAAGGGGTAATGGAAGCATAAGAATTGATGATGGTGCTAACAGAAAAGGTAGGATGTATGGCAATAAATGAGAGGGTAATTAGAGGTGTGAACTGCATTTTTTTAGCTTTTGAAAAATTAACTGAAAAGTAATGATACTGTTTTATTATCAGTACAGTGAATTGGTAAACAAATGTACTTGTAAGACTTTTTTACTGCCCTTTCCTTTCATAATCACATGCAATACTGGACTGACATAGATTGATATGCCTTTTCATTGTGTGATTGCTCACAAACTTATGGCAATTTTGAATATTCCCCAGGCCACCAAATCCAAGAAACCGTTGATGTTACCCATTACCTTTATGGATGGAAACACAAAGACACTGTATGCAGATTCTGCGACAACTGCCCGAGAATTATGTAATCAGCTGTCTGATAAAATTGGATTGTGCGACCAGTTTGGTTTTTCTCTATATATTGCTCTGTTTGATAAGGTAGGCTACTCTTTCTTTCTTTATCATATTTAAGATATTTTGCTTTATCTACATATTTATGAATGTCCTCCCAGGGAAACAAATAGTAACTTTTTTTGTAATTGTATCTTTTATTTTGCATCACAAAATTAAGAAAAGAAAATCAGATTGCCTGAGAATTTTGTCATAACTTCAAATTCACTTATTTCATACTTGTAGTTCAACATGATGCATGGAAAGAACATCAGAAAGGCATTGTTTATTTCATACTGTAATGTCATCATAGATTCTTGAGTCTTACTGAATGTGTAACTTTTGAACATAGAAGATGAGTGATTTCAAAATTCTGGATCTGGAAAAAATGTATAATTGGGCAAATAAGTTCCTTGTCGAAGGTGCTCTGAATGTATGAAATAGGAGGGAAGCTACTAAATGTACTGAGGAGATTTTACTTTGATAGTAAGGCATTTGCATGAGTAAGAGAGGAGGAGGGTGAGTGGTTTAGGTGAAAGTGGGTCTGGGTTGGGAATGTGTGATGTCACCATGGTTCGTTTAACCTTAAGCTGCTCTGTTTATTTCATGTTGAACCTTATAGCTCTACTCTTTTTGTCACTGAACAAATAAAGCTTCTTACCTATGTTTAAACTCTCAGCTGATTGTCCAGAGATGTCACTAGCAGCATACCTTCCTCCATTGCTGGAAAAAACATTATGCACTTTGGTAATTCTCATTATGTCAAAAAGAGTTTGTCATCATCTGGTTGGGAAGCCAGATGTTGACAATCACAGTTGTAATTAGTTTTAGAATGAATAACTTTTGAGGTATAAGTGATGATTTTTTTTATGCATTAAATTATTTGTTAATTTGTCTGTGTAAATAAAGTTGTCTTTGTAAATTACCGATAAATTCTTCAAGAACAGTAATATAGTTTGCATCAATATGTGAAATATGTAAATATGTATAAGATTTTTCCCTCTTTCAATTTTCCTAGTATATTAAGAATTTTAAGTATATTGTTATTGTAATCATCAATGCAGCAAATGTTCAGAGATTTTCCAGGTAAAAGGCATGTTGACAGTTGGTTTGAAGATGTTAAGTCGTATGAGATATTTCAGTAGATATGGTCCAGGCTTAAACTTACCTGTTGAATAGATTTAAAATTAATATTTCAGTAGATATGGTCCAGACTTTACTTACCTGTTAAATAGATTTATTAAGAATTAACACATTTTAGCAGAATTTGTTTTTATAACTGTGAAGTAGGAATTTCACTTGTATTCATATTTTTTGTCATGGGTGACATTATCTGTCAGATGGAATTAGGGAAACACTCTCTTCAGTCTAATGAATATATATGTCATGGCATGAAAGTATGTCTCTAAAACTTCAGGTAGTTGATACAGTCCTTTTCGAATTGGATGAGCACATAACTTTTATGTGAAGCAGATATTATAGGTCCTTCCAAGCAAGTCTGTTGAAGGTTTTCAGATATGTTGATAATAAAAGTGTATATGAAATTTGAACAGCTGATGCCCTATAAAGGTTTTTGTTTAACATGGTGAACTAATTGTGTTCTGGGAGTATTACGTTGTTTTTCACTTATTTATGTTACCATTCAGAAAATTCTGTATGTTTTTTTTTTTTACCCTGTTGTACAAAGTAGCTACCATTAAGAAAACTTCTGTTCAGTACTTTGATATTGATATGAGTGTTGGATAAGGCAAGAAAATCCTATATACTTGAGTGCTTAGTTAACAGCATTCCACAATCCTTCTTTACCTGTTTTCTCAAAGTCTTTTTTGACATATTATGATTGGTCTTTCAGTAATATCTTGCTTCAAGAAGGCTTTTTGTAAATAGTTAAGAATTTCATCATTTCAGATGTGTTGCCTCAGAGGTTTTATTCATGACATAACAAGACCAGTCTTTTATGTGCTTGTCTTCAACTGATGTAATAAGTATAGTACAGTAATGTGTATGTATGAACAGGTGTCATCACTAGGTAGTGGGGGAGATCATGTAATGGATGCTATCAGCCAATGTGAGCAGTATGCCAAGGAACAAGGTGCTCAGGAGAGAAATGCCCCCTGGAGGCTTTTCTTCCGTAAGGAGATATTTGCTCCCTGGCATGATCCCACTGAGGATCCTGTTGCTACAAATCTTATATACCAGCAGGTGAGATCATGCTCTTTGGCTTATTTGTTCCATCTTCTTTCCTATTAGTTTGTTTCTTGTGTTTCACTTGCTTGTCATGTTGCTGTCTCTCCTGTAATCAGATGTTAGTATTTTTATTGAATGTTTGATGTGCTGTGTCTTTAACTTTTCCTTATATAAGCTAATGCTTATTTTCTTCTTGATCTCTTTCTTTTCTTTAATGTCACTCTGGCTTGTTCAGTATTACTCCATTCTTTCTCTCGCTCATACTAACTGCCATTCTTATTGTGTTGCTCTTTTTGTCAGTATTACACTATCAGTCATTGTTACCTTCACTCGATGTCATTCTCACACTTGTTTTTGAATTGATTCTCACTGTTACTTACATTGTCACTTACTCTCATTTTCACAGATTCACTCTCCAGTCACTAGTGTGTGCTCACTTCACTGTAGAGTTACTCATATTCCCATTGTAATTTGTATATAATAAATATCAGTGTCATTGTCAAATATGTGTTCACTCTCTTATCTGCTATCTCTTTAAAGCCTTTCACATATTTCCATGCCTTTTTGCTTTTTCTTACACACTTGACTGCATGCACCTTGTTGCCTTTTTTCCTTTTATTTCATTCGCTAGCCCTCTCATCATACCAAAATTTTGTCGTATGTGCTCTGTATTGTGGTTTTGATTTGGACCCTTGTAATGTTTTCAGGCCAGATGATAAAAAATTGTTTTATATGCAGGTGGTTCGTGGTGTAAAGTTTGGGGAATACCGATGTGACAAGGATGAAGATCTCGCAATGATTGCTGCTCAGCAGTATTACATAGAGTTTGGTACAGATATGAACACTGACCGGCTGTACAACAATCTCCCTGGCTACATCCCAGACTACTGTGTTTCTGCTGGAGATAAAGCCATTGACCGCTGGGCCAACCTTGTTGTGGCTGCATACAGAAAGAGTTACTACGTAAAGGAGCGAGTTCAAGCCCTCAAAGTCAAAGAAGATGTAGTCAGTTATGCAAAATTTAAGTGGCCTCTCTTATTCTCCAGATTTTATGAGGCATTTAGGTAAGCAGTTTTATTTTATGGAATGAGATATATCTTTAATATCATGTCTGTTTTTATACTATGAACCTTTAGCTTCACAGCAAGGATTTTAGATTATTCCATGGTTTTAAGCCATCCAGACCATGCCTCATGAGTTTTTCCTTGCTCTCTTTTCACCTGACTTTTTCTTGTACTCTTTACTAACTTCCTAACTTCCCAACCACCTTCTATGATACATCTCATTTTAATTTTTCCGTATGCATTCTCTTCACATATCCATTCCTTGGCATTGTTTCATCTGTTGTCATTCTCTTCAGTAACAATGCATTATCTCCTGATTTTCTCATTCTTCACTTCACCTTCATCAGAATTCTGTATGTTCCTCCCAGATTTCATCTTGGCATCTTCCACTCTACTGTTAGAGTGCCTTTACTTCTAGAGACATGTCTGATCATGCTAGACATTGTGCAGCAGACACCCATGTCTTTCAATACACATCTCTCCATAAACCTGCTCCACCTTGTGATTCATACTTTTATTCTCTTTTTAAAGCTTCACTGATCCATCACAGTTAAAAAATTGTTCCCAGTGTCTAACCCATCATCTGACAACCTGTCCATTTCCTCCATCCAACTGCAATTTATAACTTCTTTTACAGAGTTATTTTGCTTTTATTCTGCATAATTTCTACAAATGATTCTTCTTGTTCCTCTACTGTTTATCCTTGGTTTCTTTCTGTACACTTCCTTTTTATCTTTCAGTTATGACCTTCAGTGATTCATCTGAACATAGAATATACCCAGATGAGTTCCTTTACCTTGTCATGGTAATCTCCATATGGATACAGACAGATACTTAGGATATTGCTTTGTGTCTACTATATATTTAAGGAGTCATCTTAGCATATGATTTGACAATGTCCTGAGAAATGATAGCAATCAATCTGCATAACATTTTGAACAAAGCTGAGAGACTTTGAAGTGATTGTTTTTTGTGATAATATATTATTAAGTCATTATTACTTCACAATAGTATTCAGGATCATTAAAGTTATCTTAATTAACATGTTCTAACTTGATTTATCTCCCTTGAATTGCTCAAGTTATTGCACTTGATTATATATTACATTTAAGCATATTCTCATTTTGTCTTTCTACCCCTTCCAGATATTCTGGACCAAATCTACCCAAGAATGATGTGATCATTGCTGTGAACTGGACAGGTGTTTATGTTGTAGATGATCAAGAACAGGTTCTTCTGGAGTTGTCCTTCCCAGAGATTACTACAGTGTCGTGTAACAAAACGCAGAAGGTTTATACACAGACCTTCACCCTGTCTACTGTACGGGGGGAAGAGTTCACCTTTCAAAGCCCAAATAGTGAGGACATCCGGGACCTTGTGGTTTACTTTCTAGAGGGTCTGAAAAAGCGATCTAAGTTTGTCATAGCTTTACAGGATTATAAGGCTCCAGGTGAGTTTTTATTATTCCGACACGCACACACACACACACACACACACACACACACACACACACACACACATGGCTAAAGACCGAAGTTGTAGCAGTACGAGAGATGATCATTCGTTTTAGATTCTATTTCCACGCGACGAGTGACCAAAAGTATTTACGTGAACGGTCGCTAAGAGTTACTGGAGTCTGAAATAGTGATACTGAATTACCGTCAACATCTTTAACGACGATACGACCCTTAAGGACGATGGTAGGTACTACCCTTGAGCACGACGGTAGGTACGACCCTTCAGCACGACGGTGGGTACGACCCTTGATCACGACGGTAGGTACGACCCTTGAGCACGACGGTAGGTACGACCCTTGAGCACGACTTTACGGCCGACCCCTCAGGCGTGGTGGCATCGTACCCAAGCGTCATGCTGTTGTTCTGGAAAGGTCATTGACATACAGTGAGTGTTCACACGTTCTTCCCACCATAAACGCCTCCTGCAGTTGGTTAATTCAGGAAAAGGAACCACTGAACTCCAAACTAATACAGAACGAGTTGCAATTATGCATTCATTATTCCTATTACGAATCCTTGCCCACGGGCGTGTGTGTGTGTGTCTGTGTGTGTGTGTGTGTGTGTGTGTGTGTGTGTGTGTACAGAAGCTACACTGGTGAGAACAGACAGACAGACAGACAGACAGACAGACAGAAGAGGCTGGAATAAGGGGAGGAACTACCTCAGTGGATAGACCACGATCTTACAGAAGGGCATTAAAATCAGAGGGGAGACGTCTTTCCCTAGTGGGTCGAGTTGGCCAGCTGAGTGCCACTGGGATCTCTTCTCGAACCACTACTGGTCTTCATCTATGTATATGACTTCCGTAAAGGTATATATATATGTATGTATATATGTATATCCCCATTAGACGGACGTGCAGACGAAGAGACAGACAGACACAAGCACAGGAAGGTGATCATTGTTGAGTTGGCCCTAT
>JAUUDZ010075733.1:0-16660 GCA_032361705.1 Panulirus versicolor
AAAGTGTGTGAAAGAAGAAAGCTGAGAGTAAATGTGAATAAGAGCAAGGTTATTAGGTTTAGTAGGGTTGAGGGACAGTTCAATTGTGAGGTAAGTTTGAATGCAGAGAAACTGGAGGAAGTGAAATGCTTTAGATATCTGGGAGTGGATTTAACAGCGGATGGAACCATGGAAACGGAAGTGAGGCACAGGGTGGGAGAGGAAGCGAAGGTTCTGGGAGCGTTGAAGAATGTCCGGAAGGCGTGAACATTATCTCGGAAATCAAAAATGGGTATGTTTGAAGGAATATTGGTTCCAACAATGTTATATGGTTGCGAGGTGTGGGATATAGATAGAGATGTGCGGAGGAGGATGGTTGTGTTGGAAATGGGATGCTCGAGGACAATATGTGGTGTGAGGTGGTTTGATCGAGTAAGTAATGATAGAGTAAGAGAGATTTGTGGGAATAAAAAGAGTGTGGTTGAGAGATCAGAAGAGGGTGTATTGAAATTGCTTGGTCACATGGAGAGAATGAGTGAGGAAAGATTGACAAAGAGGATATATATGTCAGAGCCTAATAGGGCGAGGAGAAGTGGAAGACCATATTGGAGGTGGAAGGATGGAGTGAAAAAGATTTTGAGTGATTTGGGCCTGAACATGCAGGAGAGTGAAAGGTGTGCAAGGAATAGAGTGAAGTGGAACGATGTGGTATACCGGGGGTCGATGTGCTGTCAATGGATTGAACCAAGGCATGCTAAGTGTCTTGGGTAGACCATGGAAAGTATTGTGGGGCCTATATGTGGAAAGGGAGCTGTGGTTTCGGTGCATTACATATGACAGCACACGCTACCTCGTGCGTGTGCGGAGGAAGGGGGTTGCCATTTTGTGTGTGGCGGGGTTGCGACGGGAATGGCTGAGGGCAGTAAGTATGAATATGTACATGTGTATATATGTATTTGTCTGTGTATGTATATGTATGCATACACTGAAATGTATAGGTATGTATATGTGCGTGTGTGGGCGTGCATGTATATACATGTGTATGTGGGTGGGTTGGGCCATTCTTTCGTCTGCTTCCTTGCGCTACCCCACAAACCCGGGAAACAGCGACAGGGTATAATAAAAAATAAATAAATAGAATAAATGAGGAAAAACAAAATCTGAATCCCAGATTTGTATTTAGCATGAAAAATATTCCATATACTGAAGTTTTCAGACAAATCTATTTTCCTGAGAAAAATGCCAAAAATTGCAGGTAATAATTGTTCAGGGTATTTCTTACCCAAAAAAACTTTTTGCCAAGGATTGGGAGTTACTACAATCACTGACTACTAAATGTAACTCTTTGTCAATACTAGAGAAACAAATACTATATATGTATGGTTTAACATACATATAATGCAAAGCATTTAAACCTTTATAGAGAGTTTGGGTTTGAACTGCTACAGCTGTACTTGAAATATGTACAACTTGTGAAGCTTGCAGTGCCTGAAGGACAAAGACAGCATCTGAGGCTTGCAATTAGAATGAGATCTGAGAAACACAAAACATTCAGGTTACCCTGGAGTTCGTCAGATAAAAAAGTTCCAATAAATTTTCCTTTCACAAGCTATGAGCTTTGGAAAGCAAGAAGAATCAGTCTATGATCTAGGCAAATCAAGAAGGAAAATCTATTTCATTAAGCACAACCTGAAAGTCCCATGCTTTATGAAAGCTGTTTAATTTTTCTCTATAGCTAAAGCACACATTGGAAATAAACAAGACAAAATAAGTATCCAGCAGTTTTGTTATCTACAAAAAAGAAAGTTGCTGCCAGAGGGTGGAGGGTGGAACCAGTTTAGAGGGTAAGCTAACCTACAACCAAAGCAGGTACCTGGGCACTACTCTGTCAGATAAACTGACTTCTCGTTTGAATTTAGTTGATACTCTATCATAAGAGTCTCAGATAAAATCATATGCCTCTACAGTTTCATGTCAAACACAAAATTATCAATAAGAAATTCTAGTATAATATTTCTACAAAATATAGCTATTTGACAAATGACATACAAGTGAAAACAATTACATACCAATAATGTGGTTGATCTTATAATGTGCTTCACCATTGTCATCGATCAACTCACAATGGATGGAGTCTAAGGTAGACACCTTTTTGAAGTCTTCTGGTGTTAGGTAGAGGTATTTGAAGCCCTGTAACAAAAAAAAAAAAAAAAAAATGCAACATACATATAGCAATCTGAAGCTAAGGCATAAGCAAACATCTGAATATGTAAGTATGTATGTCTGTCAATTACATTAAAAATGAGCTTATTCAATAACAATGATTACTGCTTCCTACATTGAAGTGCATGATCCACTGAAATCTTTATATACTTTCTTGATCATCATTCTGTATATTTCCATTCTAACAAACCAGTTTTAAACCTCACTTGAATTAATATGGTCCTTTGGTGTCTTAAAAATTTTACTTCATTTTTCCATTAAACATATTTTCCTTTCAATCTGCACACAGCATATCAATTCATGCCATCCCCTGATTTCCCATCAAGGTAGCCTCAGCAGAATCTCCTCTAAATATCTCAGTTAAACCTATATTCATATCAATCCACTCACACTCTCCTCTTATACATCTCTTTGTACCTGAGGTCTCTCTGCTATACAAAATCCAACAATATTTACATACATTTCTTTCATGATTCTTCTTACAATTATACATCATAAAGATGAGACACAAGGTTAAACAGAAGTTGTTTGTACAAAATGGGGCACTTATAAAGAAATGTGGCATGTATCATCACCCTAATGTTTCAATGTGTAGGTTAAGTGAATTGAAAAACCTTCACTCTCTGAGGTGGCATCCAGCAAGCATGAAGTAAGTTACCTAGTTATATACAGACCAAGACCCTTCCAAACCTTATGATTATGGTGAAGAGGAACCACTGGTGCCTTCACTCACCCCTTTATGAATATAGCCACTCACTTATTATTCAAATCTGCCCTCAACTACAGGATGATGCCCTATCATCTGTTTAGCACCCTGAATTTGCAAGTTGTGGGTGCCAACCCAGGGTAGTAAAAAAAAGGGAGGGAGGGAGTGCACACAAAAAAGTAACAGGAACAACTGTTTAGAGGACACTGCCTTGAGAGATTTTTTAAATTTTCAAAACCTTATTCTTTCTGTCCAATGCAGTCTGTCCCATGAGCATGAGAACAACAAGGAACATTGGCATTGTGAGGAGAGGTTCTGTGAAATTTATAATGAAGAAATGGGAATGTGCTTATACTTATGAATACCTATAATGAAATTTTGCCATGATACGGCCAGTCACTCTATGTAGATTTCTTAGTTCTCCTGGTACTATATCAAAGAAGCATTTTAACTTCCTCAATAGGAATCAAATACTTTCCTTTGGTGCCTGTATATTTCCGTTATTACCTTTATGTTGATGATTCTGTATCTACCTTGTTGATTAGCTTCCAGGTTTAGGATGGTATTCTTTATACCTTCTATTTGTTGTTATGCCCATACTACCATATATATCTCAACTACTACTCTAAACTACAGAGATTAACTATTTTCAATCTTTCATGGTATTCAAAACCTTAAGTCCATTCATTTCACTTGTAAGCTGATTTTGAATTTTCTTTAACCTATTTGTTTCATTCTACATAAATGGCAACCATACAACACAGCAGTATTCGACTTATATAAATGCATCAACCCTTTCCATTATTAGTTTCATGTTCTTAATATCATACCACTTATTATTCAGCTCAACAGCTTTATCTTATCAATATGTTCCTTAAAGTCAAGAGATTCATTTGTACTCATTACCAAATCTTTGATGTTATCATATTTTCCTTTTCCTTTCATGTACGGTCTTAGCATTCAGGTTAATTTTTCTATGCTTTAAGTAGTCAAATTTTTCTTCAACAAATTCTGCCCATTTGTATATGGTATCCAAAATGAAGCTAATACTGTTCCTTGTGAGACACCTGAAAACACTTCTTATTCCTCAAACATGTTCCCACTTTCATCTACCTTGAACTTTCTATTGGTTTACATTTTCTTGGTCAATATTCCTATTTTTCCTTTATAAAAAATATTTTGTCTCATTACTTTCCTCAGTAGTACTCATAATTTACTTTTTCACATGCTTTTGCAAACCCTGAAAAGGAGAAAGCCATTCTTTCCTTTTCATTAGAATTTCATGTCATTATAGTGTGTTAACAGATGTGTTCATGTGCTTTTACCGGGCAAAAACTCATGCTGGCCTTCATTTATGAATTTCCTATTTTGATAAAGCTCCAATACACCTTAATTACTTCTAAAATATTTCAGTTATGTATGATGTTTGGCTGACTGGTCTAAATTGTTTTGGCAACAATCTGGTTCCCCTTTGGTGCTATGTATGCCATTATGTGCATATCTACTATGTTAGGTGGTCTATGCTTTGTCCCAGTAGAATCATGAAAAGTTTAGCAGCCCCTTCTAAGTGTTAATACTGGCACCTCAATAAAGCAGACTGGAATAACTTATGTGACTTCTTTTTTGACTGTCCTTGGGTAAATTACTGTCTCTTATGTGGTGATGCTTCTGTCTCTGTCAATTGCATAGCAGAGGTCATTATGGTGGGGCTGGAAGCATTTATCCCCTCTTCTTCCAATCCATGGTTCAACCATTCCTGTTCTGAGGCCATTCAGGCATGTTGGGCTTGAAAAATCTCGCATTCCTCTGACTCCCATTTAGTTTTTTTCACTGCCCATAATCACTTCATACAAGGTATCTGTAAGGCAAAGCATTCCTTTATTCAAAAGAAGTGCAATAAACTCTCCTCGTCATCCACTGATAAGTGTTTCTGGTCTTCAGCTAAAGGCATCTATAACAACTTCTGTCTCTCCCATAGACAAAGCAACTCTCTTTGGCTCCCAAATCTCCTCTAACTCACCTTGGGAGACTCTAACTTTCCTTCACCACCTAATACTCCTTTTACTAATCCTATGCCCCTCCCTGTAATCACTTTTTGAACTGTCAGAAACGCGCTTCTCTCTCTGGACACAAGCACTGCACCTGCTCGTCTGTTCCATTTCTGTTTAAAAACCAAAATTTTTCCTTCTCTTTAAAAGCATGCATTGATACATCCCACCCCTAAGAAAGGTGATCGTTCTGACCCCTCTAATTATTGTCCTATTGCTTACATATACCATTTCCGAAGTCTTTGAATCTCTCCTCAACTCCCATATCCTTAGACACCTTTGAATCTCACAGTCTTCTCTTTGATCACCAGTATGGCTTCTGTATGGCGAGACCCACCGGTCATATTCTTTCCAATCTTTATGGCGAGACCCACCGGTCATATTCTTTCCAATCTTACTAATGTCTGGTCATCATCTCTGAAAGATTTTGAGGAGTCATGTGTAGTTGCCCTTCACATATCCAAAGCTTTTGACAGGGTGGAGCATCAGTGTCTCATCTCTAAGCTCCCCTCTTTTGGCTTCCCTTCCCCATTTTGCTCCCTCATATCTAGCTTCCTCTTAGGTCGATCTACCTATGTGGTTGTTAATGGATAAGCCTCCCTCATTCCTCCATCAATAGCACAGTCCTTCAAGGTTCTGTCCTCTGCCCAACACTTTTTCTCCTTTTCTCAATGATTTCCTCTCCTCCAATAACAATCAAAGGCACGCACATGCTGAAGACTTAACACTACATTCATCCACATCCTTCAATTCTGCTCCTTATCTCACTTGACCTTTATCTTGTCTTGAGACAGCTTCCTCGATAAACTCAGGCTTGGACAGGATATCTCAGAGGGATGGATGAAACTTATTTAAGTTTAATACCACCAAGACAGAGTTTCTACCCATCTCTATCAAAAATTCCTCACAGCTCTCCTCTCTTCTTTGATGGTTTTGTAATTCCATCTCTTGACTTGATGCACATACTTGGAATTACTGTAACATACACTCTTTCTTGGAAACCTCACATTATGGGAATGGCTAAGTTTGCCTTTAAGAAACTCTTCCTCATAACAGCTGCTCCACTTATACAAAAGACTAATTCATCCTTGTATGGGGTACAGCTCAAACATCTGGGGTGGTTCGTGCTCTCCATTGTAACTTGAAAGAGTTGAGCCAAATGCAGTCCAACTTATAGACTCTCCCAGACTAACTCTGAAACTTGACCCTCTTGCCCTATGCCACATTTCTGGTTCACTTTCCCTTTTCTATAGGTATTACTTTGGATTTTTCTCCTGAGAGCTGGCTGCTTGCATGCCCCCACCACTAGACAGACCATTTAGCTAGGATGCAAATTTGAATAGAATATAATTGGAGGAAGTGAAACGTTTTAGATATGTGGGAGTGGAACTGGCAGCAAATGGAACCATGGAAGTAAAAGTAAGTCACAGGCTGGGGGAGGGGGCAAAAGTTCAGGGAGCGATGAAGAATGTATGGAAGGAGATAATGTTATTTCGGAGAGCAAAAATGGGTATTTTTGAAGGAAAATAATTACAAAAATATTATATGGTTGCGAGACATGGGCTATAGATGGGGTTGTATGGAGGAGGGTGGATGTGTTGGAAATGAAATGTTTGAGGACAATATGTGGTGTGGGTTGTTTGAATGAATAAGTAATAAAGGGCTAATAGAGAGGTATGGTAATACAATGAGTGTGGTTGAGAGAGCTGAAAAGGGTGTGCTGATATGGCATGAACATTTGGAGAGAATGAGTGAGGAGAGGTTGACAAAGAGGTTATATGTGTCAGAATGGGAAGGAACAAAGAGAAAGGGGAGACCAACTTGGAGATGGAAGGATGGTGTGAAAAAGATCCTAAGTAACTGGGGACTGAACATGCAGGAGGGTGAAAGGTGTGAATGGGATAGACTGAATTGGGATGATGTGGTATATAGGGGTCAGCATGCTGTCAAATGACTGATCTAGGGCATGTGAAGCAGCCAGAGAATACCATGGAAAGGATTTTGATACCTGATGGTGGATAGGAAGCTGTGGTTTTGATGCATTACATATGAGAGCTAGAGAATGGATGTGAGCAAATGTGGCTTTTCTTTGTTTCCCCTGGTGCTACCTCACTAATAAGGGAAATGGCAATTAAATATGAAAAAAATCTAAGTAAGTTATGGGTCAAGAAAGGATTAATTAGTAATGCCACATAAAGGCTTAACAGGATAAGTGATAGAAACAGGGACAAATGTAAAGACATGGGTGTCCACACAAATATGAAACTAGGTTTCTGAGAACATATTGAGAACATGGCAGTTATCGAGTCAAGTGATGAGCAGTATGATTCTTAGAACTTTCTGTACAAGAGAAAGAAACCTATAGATGAAAATGTTTCATATATATATATATATATATATATATATATCCCTGGGATAGGGTAGAAAGAATACTTCCCACGTTTTCCCTGCGTGTCGTAGAAACGACTAAAAAGGGAGGGAGCAGGGGGCTGGAAATCTTCCCCTCCAGTTTTTGATTTTCCAAAAGAAGGAACAGAGAAGGGGGCCATGTGAGGATATATCCTCTAAGGCTCAGTCCTCTATTCTTAACGATACCTTTTTTATTATTATACTTAATTGCTGTTTCCCATGTCTGCGAGGTAGCACCAGGAAACAGACGAAGAGTGGCCCATCCACTTACATACACATATATATACATAAACACCTATACACGCACATATACATACATATACATATCAACATATACATATTTGCTTGCCTTCATCCATTCCTGTCGCTACCCCCAGCTGTGTTGTACGGTCATCAACAAAAAATAAGAAATAAACATATTAGAGAGGATTCACAAGCACTACACAAAGCAAAATCAAGGGAAAGGAATAAGTGGACTACCACAAATGGCTGAAAGAACTGCAGCTATTCAACCTAGAATGAAGATGAGAAAGATATATGATATTCTACATATGGCAATCAATTAAAGATATAAAAGACAGTATTTCTGGAATTACACCATCATCAAAGAACTTCTTCCTCTAAAGGAGGCCACATTTTCCTGCTACTGAAAGTAATACTTCCTTGGACTACAATAGCCTCTAGCTAGAAAGAGGTCCTAGGTGACACCAGGACTTTCTAAGTGGGTTCTACAGTAATAATGATAAAACAAATAAACAATTCAAACATATCATGAACAATTAAAATGATAATCAGCATTAAGTAAAACAAACACTCTGTTAATGCTATGATATATATATTCAAACCACAATCAGTGACCCATATTACTAAAACCTATAAAAATCCTAGATCTGCACAATGCATGATTTCAAGGACTATTTATTTTTGACATTCTACCTGTATTAGAATATGAGATATGCACAAAAGCAGAAGTGATAGGAAAGACTTCTGAACCTAAAATTTCTATTTTGGGCATGTATCAGGTTCACGGGTGTACACAAAATGGTTGAGTAAAATACTGACCAAAGATCAAGTACTCTCTGGGTTAAACTCACCATAATTCTTATATACTAACCTGAAATGTCCTCGAATCATTTTGTTTGGGCACTCCAGTAAAAGTGATTGGACGTGTTTTACTCCACTGTCGCTGGAAAAGTAACTAACAACCCAGGTGCATGCCTCCCGGGACTGCTGTATCAGTGAGCTAAGCAACTGCATCCACCGAATTATTACAGGTTCTTCTTTATCTTTCATTCGAAGGTAAGTGTTCAGTAAAAAGTTCATTCCCAAATCAACAGCTTGTACACAGAAGATATTGTTCCTGCAATTCTGTTTTCCTTCCTGTGAAACAAACTGACAAGTCAGGAACAAAATAAGAAACATGAGCACTTGGTATAGGTCAATGTAAACTGTTTTACCAGTAATCAAAAATTTTTATAAACTGCATACAGATTCAGATTAATCATGTTAATCTTTCAAATTAAGATACAGCACTTTATGTCATAAAAATCTATCAAAACAACAAATACTTTACAATAATTGAAAGTAAGGCATATTATCCTACAAATATTGAAAAAAGAAACAAAGAAACTATAGCCTTCATTAATCTGTGAACACAATCAAAGCATGAACTTCACTTACCAAATTAATTGAGCATAGTTGGTAAACAAAGGTATAGTAATCATGCGAGAAAACATCACGATTCTTAAGGAAAGTGAGGTTTTCATGAGTGATAGTAGACAGAATACGTGGAGGCATGTGTTCACGGAACATCCCTTGCTTCTCTCCTTGCTGTAGTAACTGACTCAGTTCACATAAACTAGTGCGAGCTCTTCTCTCACTGCTCCCACCACTTATTGACATATTTTTTCTTGCACTGGTGATCAACAAGCATATTGAAAAATGTATTAAAACTGTCTGTCAAATCAAATGGTAAGGGATTAAAAAATTCTAAAAAGCTACTTATTGGTCAGGGTAAGGGATAAAAAGTTTTCACTCAAGCGTCTATACTTTATCCTCGGAATTCAGACTGACCATACTGAAAGATTTCCGTCCTTAAGTAACTGAAACAGTAAAACAGAATAAAACAGAGAGAGATCTAAGTTTTTAAAAGTTTTTATCTGTTGACCATGATATACAAAGTATTTATCACTTATACAGTACCTTGTAATGATAGGCAAATTAATTCAAAATTAAAATAGGAAATGTGATCTTAAATGGAATGCTTTATAGTCACAGACAGGATTAGCAAGAACAACAAGTAGTTTGGGATGAGGATGCTAGTTAAAATGTTAATCATCTGACAGTGTTCTCTCATATGTCATTTCAAGTCTTGATTATGGACTTCTGTGGCATTTCATCAGTTTGGGAACTCTGGTAGGAGCTAAGCTACCATCTGCAAGGTGAAGCTGGTGTGCAGCAGCAATTGGTGACCATTCCATGTTTACATAAACATTCAATTGGTTAATTTGATCCTGGCTGTTTAACTATTTTCTTACTTGCATTTGTTTGAAAATGTTGTTCAATGACATCATATACACTCTCTTCCAAACATCCACCAAAATTACACTAAAATAGTACCTCTTTATACCCTTTCTAACAAGCATTTGCCTTATTTCTTGTTATGACCCCTGGTTACTCTATTACTCAATCTCATAAAGATCTGTTCACTGCTGACACCATCCAGATGATTTGGAAATATGAAGGCTGTAATTAGGTAACTCCTAACTCCCCTTCCAGTTAGGCAAATTTGTAACCTTCATCCTCTTAGTGTAGCTCAGCTTGATTGGATACCATCAGAGTTGCCAATCTCTGGACTCTCAATTCAAATTTCTATGCTTCTTTGGGTGCAATTACCAAACTCTAGAAGCATAACCCATTTGGTCTTATATATATATAGTAAGTTCTGAAATCTGCAGGTCATCTTATGACTTCATATTTATTACTTGGCAACAGAAGGACTGACAGATAATGGGTCATGCATGATGATCCTGCCTTTGGGAGAGATGGTAGGTAAATCTCAGATTATCTTTGTCATTATGCGTACATAACATCACAAAGGGAACTACGCTCCCTCATTTTTCTCACTTCACTAGCCAAATCCTGATAAGAATAACTACCAAAACCTAGAAAATCAGATAAAAATTCTGGATACCCCACAATGAGGCAAAATTAGTTATGTTCTCAGAATTAATAATCAATACACAAGACTACTGTTTTTCAGTTAAAAATGACAACCTAACCTGACTTTAAATACCAATAAAAAAAATAATGAGTATTAAGGTTTAAGCAAAAGATATTTTAAAAGAACCAAAATATATATTTGGCCCTGTTTTTGCAATTAGAATAATTCTTTCACATATATGAAGATTGGATATTAAAAATTCATTATTGAGAAACAGCTATGCAAGGGACTGTAGTAATACTATGTTCACTAGATAATATTTTCAATCATGAAAAAATTACACAAACCTGCTTGTTGAAGCTCTGAAGGATCGGGATGTAACCCCCACCCTTGGGGTTTTTGGAGTCTTTGGAGTGGTCATTCTGTCATCTACACTATCATATACAAGCATGTAACCATTCCAGTACCTCAGCCGATCTTCTGGGAGTGGGTTTGCTAAACAATGAGTAAATATCATATAGAAGTGTACATGCCATTTCTATAATTGTTCCTGGAAGCTATTACAATAAAGAATATTGACATCAAAGAGAGAGAGAGTGAAGATTTTCTTTTCCAAAAAGGTACCTATCACAAACCTTGGTGCCAACATCATAGTTGGGCCTGATCAGAATGAAAAAGAAAAAATGTTAGCTATTATTCAGGTGATGACATATTTGTCTCTGAAAAGAAAACAATGCAAAAGTCCAGAAAAAACATGAATGGGTGGAGATTCACAATCTAGAAGTTGATGGAAAGAAAAATAAATTTAACCAGTTTATTACAGAACTATTAGTTCACATGCAAAGCCTGTTGGGTACAGCAGCCTTTAAAATGCTGTGAAAGCCAGAAAAGGAGGCATGCAAAGCAGCCAAATCTTCAAGACCTAAGTATCACACTCACTCTTGCCTTCTGAAGGAATGTAAATCCTAAAATATAACCTGAAGGACCATGAATGTTTATATCCTTAGGGCCTTTCCCTAACATAAATTAGAAGAGCAATTGCAGGACCCAACCCACATAAAAAGACCTCTCAACTTTCTCCTTTCACACACTCTCCAAAACACTAGAACCATCCTCTGCATTTTCTCATTCTAACCTACCCAAACAACATGTCAACAACAAACAGTAAATGAATCACCTTCAAAGCCCTCAATTTCTACCAACTTTTACAAACTCATACACGAACCTTACTTTGGATATAAACTCCTCACTGCTTCAAATAAGTCCCCCCACACCCACCACATATCCACAGCAACTTCCACAAAACTTCTCTATCAGCTTTAAATATGCTTTCTGCAAATCCGCAAATTCCAGATACAGATCTTTCTATCACTCTATTTATTTCTCACATAAATTCTTCAAAGCAAAAACCTGATCCATACATGCCCTATCACCCTATAATCACATTGTTCCTTTCCAGTCTGAGGCATTGTGCATGCCACCACCTTCTCGATCACCACTCTCCCATACAATTTACTTGACCAAGTACACTGGACAAACTTTTTCATACTTGTTTGCAGTTTCTCATATTGGGAAAGTAAAAACAGGAACAAAGAAAGTAAAGGCCATATTTGCTCATATCCATTCTCTAGATTTCATGTGTTATGCACAAAAACTACAGCCCCCTTCCCATAATCAGGCCCCCCACAGAATTTTCAGCAGTTTCCCCCAGCAGCTTCATATGCCTTGGCTCAGCATGTTGCCCCCATTTCACCATGTCCCTCTAATTCAATCTATCCTATGTAGGCTTCCACCCTCCTGCATATTCAAGCCCCAAGCACTCAAAATCTTTTACACTCCATCCTTCCTCATCCAATATGGTTTTCTCCTTCCTATCCCCTCCACTTCTGATATGTATATCCTCTTTATCAACCTATCCTCACCCATTCTCTCCATATATCTAAACCATTTCAGCACACTCATTGCAGCTCTCTTAACCAGACTCTTCTTTATACCAAACCTCGCTCTTAACCTATCATCACTTCACTAAATCAACCCAACTCACACAACATATTTTCCTTAAACATTTTCTTTGTAACACATTTACCCCTTTTTGTACATTTTCATCAATAGCCCATGCCTGGTATCCATAAGACATTGCTGGAACTACTATAACTTACAACATATCCATTTTAACAATCCTATGCAGTGACTTCTCTTTCCACACATTCCCCAATGTTCCCGGAACCATCACCCCCTCACCCACCCTTAGACTCGCTTTTGCTTCCATAGTTCCATTTACTGACACGTCCACTACCAGGTATCTATTCCACTTCTTCCATATTTTCTTAATCAAACTCACATCACAACTAACATTCAATCTCAACCTTTTCCTCTCACACACTTCCAAACTCAAGACACCAACTTCTGCACTTTCTCAAACAAATCTGTCATCAACATTATGCAATCAATAATCAATAGGAGACTAATGCAAAAAATAGCGATCAAGTATGGAAAAATATATATGCAAATGCTCCCCAACATACGTACGAGTTCCGTTCTGACCGACTGGTCGGATCTCAAAATGGATGCAAGTCAAGACATATGTCAGCATGGCTTGTAGAATTCATATAATTGTACAGCATCCTTTTATCCTACTCAATTTCTATCATGATTATCTGTTTCATTTACTAACCAGCTTTATCATATGATTCTGTAGTTTCTTTTTTACCTTTTAGTTAAGATTCTTTAGTTCATGCACTGAGCATCAAACTTTCAACGAACTTTTCGGCAGTTCCTTTTTCAGCACTTGCTGCTTCACCTGTGACTCAAATGTTGTGCAAACTATATCCTCTTTTAAATCTATTGAACCAACCATGAATTGCTGTGAACTTCTCGATGTAATTCTCTCCTGCTCACTCCTTCAAAGTCTCAAAAAGACTTCTAGTCTTCACTTGAGTTGATATACTCAGTGGCACATGTTTATGAATTTGATCTTCCATCCACAGCATCAACTTTTCCATTTCGTGAATGGACCCTTGTCGTTACTTTGTTATTATCGGAGACTTCATACTTGCTAAACATTTCACTGCTTCAAGCATTTTTTCTTTGTCCTTTTAAGTTGTTAAGACCATCAAATGGGACAACTGTAGATCACATACAATCACATTAGGATATCGTCTGACATTCACTACTGTATGCATGCAGCCGTTAGCATTGGAGGACATATACCCAAAAGTAATTATTATATTCACATATATTCTTTAATTTATATTTTTACCCTGTTGTATGTGTGGATGGTAGTAACCTGCACGAGTTGTAAGTTGGGAAGCATGTGTATATAGGGAAGTGGAGAAAGAATTCTACTTCTGTATTCCCTGTGTGTCATAAAAGGCAACTAAAAGGGGCAGAAGCTGGGGGTCTGAAACCCCCAATCCCTTCTTATATTTCAGTTTCTAAAAGAGGGAATGGAAGGAGCCAGGCAGGGAGTGCTCATTCTCCTTGAAGACTATGGTACTTAAATATGTGTGGATGTAACCCATATGAGAAGAGAGGAGAGATAGATAGTGTTAGAGGAAAGAAACCTGGATGTTCTGGCTATGAGTGAAACAAAGCTCAAGGGTAAAGGGGAAGAATGGTTTGGAAATATCTTAAGTGTAAAGTTAGGGTTTGGTGAAAGGACAAGAGCCAAGGAAGAGTAGCACAACTCCTGAAGCACGATTTGTGGAACTGTGTAATGGAGCATAAGGATGTAAACTCTAGATTGATGAGGGTAAAACTGAAAGTGGACTGTGAAAGATAGGTAACTGTTAGCACTTATGCACCCCTGCCCATGAAAAGAAAGATCCTGAGAGGCAAGGGTTTTGAGATCAGCTGAGTTAGTGTGTCATAAGTTTTCATGTAAGAGACCGAATATTAGTGATGGGAAATTTAAATATGAAGATGAGTAATGTGACAGGGAGGAAAATGCAAGTCTTGGAGAGAGGGGCAAATATACAGTCTGGGGATGAGAGGGCCTAGGAAGTGAGTCAGTTGTTGTTTGCTGATGATACAGCACTGGTGGCAGATGTGAGCGAGAAACTGCAGAAGTTGGTGACTGAGTTTGGAAGAAAGTGTGAAAGGAGAAAGTTGAAAGTTAACATAAGTAAAAGCAAGGTTATTAGGTTTAGCAGGGTTGTAATGTAAATTTGAATAGAGGAAAATTGGAGGAAGTGAAGTGTTTTAGATACCTAGAAGTGGACACAGTAGAGAATGGAACCATGGAAGTGGAAATGAGTCATATGGTGAGGGAGAGGGCAAAGGTTCTGGGGGCACTTAAGAATATGCCAAGAGATAGAACATTATCTGGGAGGGGAAAAAATGGGTATGTTTGAAGGAATAGTAGTCCCAACAATAGTATATGGGTGCAAAGCATGGGCTATAGATAAGGTTGTGCGGAGGAGGGTGGATGTGTTGGAAGTGAAATGTTTGGAGACAGTATGTGGTGTGAGGTGGTTTAATCAAGTAAGTAATGAAAAGGGTGTATGGTAATATAAAGAGTGTGGTTGAGAGAGGAGAAGAGGGTGTTTTGTTTATGGAGAGAATGAGCGAGGAAAGGTTGACAAAGAGGATACACGTGTCAGAAGTGGGGGGAACAAACAGAATGAGGAGACCAACTGGAGAAGGAAGGATGGAGTGAAAGAGATTTTGAGTTATCTGGGCCTGAACATGCAGGAGGATGAAAGGCATGCATGGGATGAAGTAAATTGGAACAATGTGTATACTGGGATCGATGTGCTGTCAGTTGACTGAATCAGGGCATGTGAAGCATCTGGTTTAAATGATGGAAAGGCCTGCGGGACCTGGTTGTGGACAGGGAGCTGTGGATTTGGTGCATTATACATGACAGCTAGGGAATGGATGTGAGTGGATGTGGCCTTTCTTCATCTGTTCTTGGGTCTGCCTTGCTAATGCAGGAAATGGCAGTCAAGGATGAAAAAGAAAGAAAAAAATATGTATATTATCCTTGGGGTTAGGGGAAAAAAAATACTTACAACGTATAATCTGTGTGTAGTAGCAGGCAACTAAAAGGGTGGAAGCTTGGGGGGCTGGGAATCCTCCCCTCCTGTTTTATTTTTCCAAAAGAAGAAATGGGGGGGGGGAGGTGAGGATTTTCCCTCTGAGGCTCAGTCATCTGTTCTTGATGCTACCTTGCTAATGCAGGAAACGGCGAATATGTATGAAAAAAATATATATATATGTGTGTGTAAGTGTGTAAATATGTAAATATATACTGTATCTTACAAAACTGTGTGCTGAAAAAGTGAGGTTAAGAGACTGGGCTTCACAAGTAACAAACTTTTCCTATATGCACTTATAAGTATTAACATACACCCACACACATACCTTTCTTCACAAGTAAATGGACATACATTTTTGATCAAACAAATAAACAGATTGTAGGTGTCTGAAACAAATTTATATCATTCTTACAAAAGTTATTTATACATTTTATAATATCAAAAAGTAAAGTTTACATGATTTGTAAGATTTTGTTGACTTTAGTCCAGAGGTATGTGCAGCTTTGTAATTATGTTATATTATTACTGATCATTTTCATTCAAGTTTTGTGAAACTCAGCTGCATTCATTATGAACATTATTTTATTCAACAGGATTTGAAAGATGTATGCTAGATCATCCTGTCTAGTAAAGGGAGTAGACCTAAATATGGTAAGGGAAGATGCTCACATAGGATCAAATGTAATCGGTCAGTTTCATTTTGGAGGACCTAATGCTAACCTGGAAAACAAACTATTCTCACACAAATGCTATCTATCCTAGGGTAGCTCAGTTCATGGGCAAAGTTTATCCAGCCATCCGAATATTTACTAATTAGACAGTTGGACACTTTTTTAATGAATAGGAGTGGAAAGTTAGGTTACACTAAACTGTAAGGCTATAATGAAGATGAATGAGTACCTTCAATGTGAGCCTTGAAGATTGCATAAACTGTGCAGACAAATGTTACTTTAGTGATGCCTTTATAATTACAACCTAAGTCACATTGGACTCCTTTGCATCATTTTTATAGTGACTCATTACAATATGCAGTGGCTGGAACAGCTATATAAAGAATTAAGAATTTGTGTATTGTATTATTTTTTGATGCCTA
>JAUUDZ010075843.1:0-33471 GCA_032361705.1 Panulirus versicolor
CCACTGCTAAGTGGTACCGTCCACCATACGGGTCTCCTGCCCCTCCCACTGTTAAGTGGTACTGTCCACCACACGGATCTCCTGTCCCTCCCACTGCTAAGTGGTACCGTCCACCACACGGGTCTCCTGCCCCTCCCACTGCTAAATATAACTCAGAGTAAAACAGACCAGCACGCTACCAGTTGCACTACACCTGACCAATGGCAGCCATCTGACCTTCATGACTCATTCTCTTGTACTATTGGTTGTGACGCTGGACCACTTCACACCCACACAGTGGACCACCCTATATACTGGACCACGCCACACGCTGGACCACCTCACACCCACACAGTGGACCACCCTATATACTGGACCACACCACACGCTGGACTACCTCACACCCACACAGTGGACCACCCTATATACTGGACCACGCCACGCGCTGGACCACCTCACACCCACACATTGGACCACCCTATATACTGGACCACACCACACGCTGGACTACCTCACACCCACACATTGGACCACCCTATATACTGGACCACGCCACACACTGGACCACCTCACACCCACACATTGGACTACCCTATATACTGGACCACGTCAAACACTCTGGAACACCCCATACATTAGACCGTTTCACACCCACACCCTAAACCATCCCACACACTGGGGAGTATACCTAGTGAAATCTTCGAGGGGTCTTCTACCCCCACAGTCGCGCTGAGGCCAGCCAGGCTGTTGGGTTGGGCCGGTGGTCTACCAAGCTGTTGGAAGCCGCAGCCCGCAGGTAAGCAGCGGTGAACATGAATGCCAATACTAGAACACAGGCAACAATGTGTGTGTCAGGTCGTGCCGTTAGCTGACCACAAAAGACATTAGAGTCTCGCTCTCTCTCTCTCTCTCTCTCTCTCTCTCGTTACCGACATATGTCCTCAGCGTGGCATAAATGACGCTAAAAAAAACACGGACAGGATCGCGAAGTACGACGAATGGAGAAAGAATGCAAGAGGCTCTTACGGGCGTGGCGAGGCTATCTTTTCTTAGGGGACAGATCATACGGCTCTCGGGAAGTACACGAGGGAGTGAGGAGTTCCAGTTCGTGTCTGTGTAAGGATAGCAACAGACATCACCTCAAGTTTCCGCCTGCCGGCCACACAGTAATAATGTGGCGGCCTTACCCGGTGCTAAGTGGTGTGGCTCAGGGCGGAGGCAAGCCGGACGCCACACCTCGGAACAACAACAAGAACGAAAGAGGGAAAGAGAATCAACACCGTGACGTAAACAGAACAAGTCTTAAGATCGGGTTGGGAAAATTGGTGATGCGGATTGGTTTAACCCCGGGGTCCACAACCTGAACGAACCAGCTAACAACTCTCCTAGCAAACACTCAATCACAGACCGCACATGTCGCACGCTGGTGCTCTCGTCAAACACTAATTCAAAGAACCAAATGCAGGAATGCAGGACAATATTGTGTATTCAGATACAGAACAAAAACTTGTCTGGTACATTAGAAGGCTGTTAAAAAAAAAGAAAAAAAACGAAGCTTTTTTTCGGTACCAAATAAGGTATAATGAATACGGACCAGTGAAAAGGAGGATGTTTACCATGATACGATTCTTTCAAAGTCATTCGTCCATCGTCCGACTCTCTCTCCCTCGTCTGTTTCTTTTTTACCCAAAATGAAATTATTCAGATCAAATTTGGTCACATTCTTAAGTTTGCTGACCGCATAGTACACACACACACACACACACCGTTCTCCTGGCCGCATATATATAATACCTGACCGCATGCAGTAGGAAATATGAGGGTGGCGGACCCCTGCTAACCTGTCAACAAGTCCTGCTTGTAGTGATCAGCTTGTCTTCCTGCTGGTGAATGGCGCTCGGCACAGATGCCGTGGACGAGGCGTGGTCAGCGTGCCAATTATAAAGGGCCACGTAACAATATGACAAATTCATGACACATGTTCCTCATTACTCGGACAAGCAAGTTCCACTGTCATCCCAGTTGACACCCGTGTCAAGGCTCTGAACAGCCCTGATCACAACATTGGCCAGGAGCCTCACTTACCACCTACAGCCACCAAACTGACACAGTCTAATACTAACGGAACACACGACAATCTGTACCACAGCACAGTGGCAGACACACGACTATCTGTACCACAGCACAGTGGCAGAGACGAGAATATCGTAACAAAACATAAGAGGCAGAAACACTCATGAAAATCTTTAATACATGACACTGGCAGACACAAGGGAATATCTGTACCACAGCACAGTGCTAGACACACAGGAAATCTGTGACAGCTTAGTGGGTGACACAGGAATATCTGTACTACAGCACAGTGGGCGACACAGGAATATCTGTACTACAACACAGTGGGTGACACAGGAATGTCTGTACTACAACACAGTGGGTGACACAGGAATATCTGTACTACAACACAGTGGGTGACACATAGTAATATACCTCATCATCTACTGTGAGGAGCCAAGTCATGTGATTCTTTCCTTGGGTGGCAGGTACCCAAGACCAGCCACCTCACTGCTGTGCTGTAGACACTGTATATGACAAGGTGACTGGAGTGCTTCCGTCATCGACTCTGGTGCCTGTACATTTCCACCGTTCCTCCCTGCCTTCCACGCTCCACCAGCCAGTAATAAAAGCCTTGGGTGACGATCAGAGACCAAGAGACTGTAATCAGGCGGTAATCTTTAGGTTGCGTGTTGAGGAACGTCTCTACCACCAGCCTATATGAGGGGTCCGGTCGTTGCTTATCTCGTGTCTGTTGCTGGGAGGAAGGAACGACCCCGAAGAATGAATGGTATGTGGAAGACTGTAAAATACTACATCTGAAATCCAACGGTGCTATATGCATAAAAAGAGAGACCATCTTAAACATTCGAGACCCCAGACTCTTTAACACCTTGCCATCTACCATCAGCAACAGCCTGGGATACACGATAGAGAAGTTCAAGAGTACACAGGACAGGTACCTACAAAATGTATCAGACCAGCCAGGCTGTGGGGGGCTACGTGGGCATAAAGCCTGCGGCTTCCAACAGCTTGGTCGACCAACGACACAATCCAGCAGTCTAGGCCACGCCCGGACTGTTGGGGGTGAAGACCCCAGAGGACTCCACGAGATATCCACAAGGGTCTGAGAAGACACGCTCACATCCCCTCGTGTCTGTTAAGGAGAGAGACTCGTTCAAGAGAGGAGTTCATGTCTACTGTGTAGTCTCCTCCTCCCACATGGTGCGCCAGGGAACCTGTCCTGTGTGGGGTAAAGTAGCTGTCTCCCTCCTGAAGGTGACAGAGAACGATCCAGTAAGGGGAACAGTACACGCCTCATACTGTGTTCTACCATAAATATACCACATACCCTTAAACAATCTTCAGGCGAAAATGCGAGTTCGCAGGAAGACAGAAAGGTGTGTTGTGTGTGTTTCATGGCGACTCGGACCTGTTATCATTAGCAGGAAGATGTCATTGAAACATCCCAGCTGCCACTACACTGCCGGACTCTGGCTAAAGACTGTGGCGTCTTATCCCGTCACCTCCAGTGCACCACACTACACCCACCTACTTCACCAGGTAGTCACCCCCTTCCCACACTACACTCTGCCCCAGTACAGACGTTGTCTTGTCTTCCTTCTGATGAAGTCCCTACAACGGTAGCAGTTCTTGTGAGATCCTCGGCCAGAACCTCTTACTTCAACTCTTCAGGTCTCAGGCGACTAAGAAGGTTAGGTAAATTTCTGCTTCAGAAAAATTTTTTTTCTTTCTCTTCATTACACTCAACACATTATTAAAATAATCATTCAGCCTAATCATACGTTCTGGTCTCCCGTATACAAACTAGATCGAATTCTATATGGATTACCTACTGCCTATGTCTCTGTCTGCTTGGGTTTCCCTCCCACGACACCCATCTGGTGGATGAAGGAAACTCTGATTCATTAATAACCTCCGGCCGCCCAGAAGGTCAGTACCTACGGCCAGGCCTCTCCTAAAGGTCAACATAAAATGTTTATGAAGTTCCGACGTAGGAGGTATATTCTTGTGACGTGACTACCCACGCCACGTTCATAATGCTTCTCCATAGAGTACAAGAACACCCTAATCCACATGGTACACAGGGACACACCAGCAACCAACAGCAAATATAATTCTAAGAACCTGTAACGAGAAACAAATTCCTATTCTTCAATTTTTTCATAACTGCTACAGCTTCCTTCAATTTACTTTTGTGTATATCATTCATCAATAAAGTGCGTCAATGATCATGTGCGCTGAGGGTCATACCAGCGTCATGTCCACACTGACACAGCACCCACCACAACCCTCATCTCTTCCCACCCTCACAACCACACCAAACACACGGCCTCACAATACAGTATATCCGTACCATATCCCCCCTCTCCTCCAGCTTCCTCATACACCTTTATATATCGTCCAAATCTCACTCTTCACTCTTGATATACATCAGCTACGACCGGTAGGTACGGGGAGATGTAGAGCCCCGGGTATATAATCATCTCACTGGTCAAAACTTTTTCGTTTTTCTATGAGCGGTAGTTAGCATTTTCCAGTTTCTGATGACTCCCAGTAGAGGGCCAGTGGTTCATCATACGTGTGAGTGAGGACGTCTTGGAAAACAACAAACTACCAGCAAGCTAAACCAACGTTTCCTCTCAAACATAAACGAAGGTCTATTCTACAGACCGGCAGGGTCTTTACATCAAAACCCACGTACCGTGCTGGGCCCTCGTACAGCTGAGCAGTGCCGTACTAGCCCTTGAAGAGCTAAGCAGTGCTGGGCCCTGCAGACCCTAGCTCTCTCTCTCAGCCCCACACACTTCAGCCTCCCTGACCCACCTCCCATCTCCCTCACTGGCCGTCCATACCCTGGCACCATGACTCACTACTGAGAGTGAAACAAAATGAGAGAAACTAAGCTGTTCGTAAATGCCATGACTGAAATATACATCAGATACACATGGAATAGGACGACAAATGGCGCGGGAGGGAACCTTTCCAAACAACTAACGACTCTATCAACGTACAAAAGAAAAAATAAAATAATCCAGAACACAGACGTAGAATGTAATTCACAAAACTATACTACGAGGGAGATGCTGAGTACGTCTGACCAGCGGCCGATCACATGGCCGTAATGAAATATCAAACACGTGGTATTATCGTTCATCATTCATCCTGGGAAGATAAAGGTCAAATACCCGGAGAAAATACATGATATCGACGACCAAATACAATACACTACATCGACGACCAAATACAATACATCGTAGTATCGACTTTGTCACACAGAGCGGCCGAGCCGGCCCACAGACTCAGCATCCTCCTGCCTCACACAACAACAAACTTGAGGAGGAGGAGGTGGAGGAGGAGGGTTACAGGCAGGATGGAGGAGAAGCATGAACAAGGATAGGGAAAACGATGACAGGACGGGCCGAAAGACAACAATGGAAGGCGGAAGCGAGAGGAATACAATGATGGAGGGACAAGAGAATGAAGAGAAACCTAAGGACGATGGAGGGGCTTACTGAAGCACACAAGACCAGAACTGAGGAGGGCTGGAGAGAGTGAGGGACAGGTGGGACCATACAGGCTCACATATATCATGCACGTGTGACGCAACACGAACAGTAATCCTGAACTTCAACGATATGCAACAAATGGTCAGGAAAAACACCAGGAAGAACGAAACTTGGTGCTGGAGGCGGTTAAACGAGAGGGAGAAAAAATAGCATACCAATGGAGGATTGCTTACCAATACTGAGCATCTGAGCAACATGAATATAATATGATCAAACTGTGACGATGACACGACGGTGAAGCTGTGATAGGCGATAACAAACAAAATTTATAATTGGCAAGAAAGATTAATAATGACACGCAAGGTGTGTGTGTGTGTGTGTGTGTGTGTGTGTGTGTGGCCCACTATCACTTCAACAAGATGGGTTCAGACCTCACCACTGTACCACTACCACACAATACCCTCGGCTCCCATATACCGGATGGTTTCATCCCACCCCAAGCCCGCCTCCCGCCCAGTGACCGTGGCAAGAGACATCAGTAAAGCATTCGTCACTGTTCCCCAACATGACGTCCCCACATTGAAGATACTTGACATACATCACCCTCCATAACGAAGAGTGGCTGGCCTATTCCATGCGCCACTGACAATGGCTTCACCCGTAAAACACAAACTGTACAATACAATTCTTTCCCAATCCCTCTTCAAGTTTCCTCCTACACGGCCCCTCCCATTACCTCCAGCACACCACAACATGACGGTCATTTCATTTCATATACAGATCACCTCACAATCATACCACAACATCCTAACACCAGATTAGTAATAACACACACGCAGCACAACATAACACGTTTGGGAAGATGGCTCACCCAGAACACATTTCCTACACCTCCACACAAGTCTTCTATCACTATCGTAACCCCAGCCACGAATCCAACCTACTCAAATAAGAAAACCAAAAATTATTCCATGCGTCACATACGATAAACGCGACATTCACTTCCCACATCAAGAAAAACAACAACACGAAAGCAACATACAAACCTAACGTCCTCGAAACACTAACTGGCGCCAAATCTGGACAAGATGAATCCCTTAACATCCTATACAAACAATTCATCCACTTCACTCTAAACTATGCTACACCTACCAGGTTCTTCCACCCTCTTAAAAACAAAGTTGCAAACTGCACAAACTCAAAACAATCATGGGTTGTCTAAAAACACCCGACACCTACACCCACACCTACACACATACACACACACACCCACAAAATCCTACCACTACAACCGGCTCAACATACAATTCTATACAACAATTCTCTCCCACCGAAGCACCTGACCACCAACCCCAAAATAGAAATAAAAAGCTTATCCCCAACTCCGGTGACCTCTACTCACAGTTCCCCGCTACTTCCAATAAATATAACTAACAACACACAACACTGAAATAACAGGCAAACATTAAACAATGGCCCTCCCAACTCAGTCTTAAACTCCACCACACCTGACATAAACACATCAGAAGGTACACTCTCCAGACAAATACGAGTCACACTTTCCGTCTACACTCTGGACATCATCATTCCTATAACTCTACTAACACCGCTCCAACATATTCAAATACCCTTCATGTCTACGATGCAACTACCACAACGAACACACCGAACACTTACTGGAAGTAGCGCAGCCTTGAGGTGCAGGAGCCTTTAGACAAGTCCTGGGTAAATCCGGGACGTTTCCATAGAAAATGATACTGAGGTAATCTATATAAAAAAAATTATAAACATGTATGTAATTTTTTTACATACAAATTCGCTATTTCCCGCGTTAGCTAGGTAGCGCCAAGAAAAGAAGAAAATAGCCTCATTCGCTCACACCTGCCCTCTCGTCGTCATGCATATACTGGGCCGAAACCACAGCCTGCTGTCCACAACCAAGCCCAACAGACCTTTTCATGGTTTCCCCCCGACCATTTCAGTTTGCCTTAGCACAGCCCATTCATAAGGCGTCGTCCCCTGTGTACCACATCGCTCAAATCTGATCTATCCCTTGCATGCCTCGCACCTTCCATCAAGTTCTGGCCACAGACCAAAGCATCTTTCACTCAATCCTTCTTACCTCCTCCACCACAAAACTTCCACCACACCACCACCAACGTCACTTTCGTCCCCATCAACACTACCACCACCTCCACCAACACTATCCCTGTCATCCCCACTAACACCATAACACCACACCAGCACTTGCCACCACCAGCCTGCCACCTCCATCAACACCACACCATCACTGCCATCACCAGTCCCCGGGCCTGGGAATACGTCAACCTGATCTCTAACTTATACCATGATCAGCTGACGATCGTCCACTAAGCTGGGAAGAGTACTGAAGCGAAGTGGCGGTCCATCCCTCGGGGTCCAGGCCGGTCATGATGCTCCACTTGTAAACACACATCCGAACATGTAAACGACCCACCCAAATTCAACAATTTTCAGTCTTTGACGTCCGTTTACATTTCCTACAACATTTACATGCACAACTAAAATGCTGACCCTTATCTCTAACCATAAGCTTCACAGATACATTCACATATTTTCCATCTCCAGCACAGAGCGAAGAAAGAATGTGCCTTACGGTCTAATACCATTACAAGTTTTCAATGGTTGTTTTACAGAGGAACTTAAAACACACATGTTTCGTCGTCGAATAAGATGGCCTCTGGCCTCACCCTGAATCGTCAGGTCCAAGGCCAGGTGGTCATATTCAAGGGTCGTGCCATCCCGCACGAGAGTCGTGCCGTTGTTGCCAAAGGGTCGTACGGGGGGTAAGAGAGAGCCACGACACCTTCCACACTGGATACCATGCCAAGCTGATGAACAACCACAACATAATGTGTGACCATTTAAGCCTCGTTCTCTCGTTTGGAAGACTTGATTCACAGTAACCTTCTGCTTCCTGCCTCTATCCTCCCTACTCTCACCTAATCTCTCTCTCTCTCTCTCTCTCTCTCTCTCTCTCTCATACAAAGGCTAATTCATTACCGTCGAAACCCAACTCGTACACCAATGGTTTACCTCCATCGCCCTTGACATTCTTCCCCCAGAAGTTTTTTACCTTGGCCACTGCCGCTTGGCATCACACCCCCTGGAGGTTTACCTCGGCCACTGCCGCTTTACATCACAAGTTTACCTCTGCCACTCTCCTGCCTGACACCCTCCTCCCCATCAGGTTTATCTCAGCGAGTCTCCTGCCTGACACTCCCACCCGACTCTCATCTCTCTTGACCTCCTCTCCCGCACTCCACCAGGTGTAGTCTGTCAACACTTCACACGTCAGCCCAAATACCACCCAAAAGATTCGTAACATATCTCAACTTCTCCAATTCATCTGCATTCATGAACTTAACCACCACTTCTGCGAGTCGTAAAGCTATCATAACACATGCCCAGGGCAGCAGTAGAGTGTCTGGCAGGCATACAGTGCTCTCTTTCTTCCACAAATATGAACTTCACTTAATTCCACAGATCCCGCAATGAGTGTGGGTCGTCACGTTCCTCAAGCTAAACCTCTTCCCAGCTAAGGCACTCACTGTCAAGCTAACAAATACAGAAAGCTGAACATTTTCCTCAGTGGTACGGGTGATCAGTGGTACTTCTTCCACTACGAAAACAACACACCATAAAAAAAAAAAAAAAAAAGCGTCATATTACTCGTTCTCCTCGTTAACATGGCACAACGCCATATCGTTCCCCAAGCACCACAACTATCGTACCAACCCTAGAACGACACAACGTATGCCTGGAACCTCCCGCAGAAGCAATCACGTCGCTGGGTATCCTTCCTCTACTCCACCTCAAGACTTCGACTCCTCCAGCTCTATTACTCACTCGCTTGGTAAAGTTTACACGTCGAGGCAATACGGAAAGCTCTACTGGCAGGAGTATGACCTACTGTCTTTGGAGGGTAAGTGTAGCGTCAGTGAAGGAAGGAAGGAAGGAAGGGAAGACTTTTCCTCTAGAACGCTATGTGAAGCGTTGCACAGAAAACCATTGTGTCTTACACATGACTTACAGGAGGGTACGAGAGCGCCAGAGTACACACATCACTGGCAGGACAGAGAGTAGGACAGTGTCAGAGACTGAGCACCGGACTTTCTTATTTTCTGTAAAAATGAATAAATAATTGTGGCTGGTACCGTAATTACGGTCATGCTAGGTGGGTAAAAGAAAAAACTGTTTATCCCGTTCTTCAAATGATTACACCACTGCCTCCTCAAGGATGACAGACTGTAAGAACCAAGAACAATAGGAGGTTACGTGTTCCACAGTCTAGCTGCGGGAGGGAGGAAGCAGAGATCAAGCCAAACAATGTCTGCATAACAACAAGACTCGCACAATGTCTTACAGACATGGTGGCCTATTGGGTGCTGGCTGACCTATCCAGTGAACAGACACGCAGGCTGCCAAGTATCAAGGGCAAAAGTCAAAGTACTGTATGTAATATGAGAAATTAGCAACTGTGGCGTAGAAACATGGGGGTCTATGCTATTAAATGGATGAGCTGAGTATGGGAGGAGAGATCTGGAGAAGGTAAGAGTTCAAAGGGGTTTAATGGATGATACGAGTGGGAGAGAAGGCGAGGAATTAAACTGATGAGACGAGTTTGAGATGAGAGTCTGGGAGACAGGAATACGATGATAGTTTTGGTGTGGCATACAACATACATACACTAATCGTGAAAAGTCATGAAACAATTCAACAGGATCTCAATCGATAAATTTAGCCCCAACACAGATACAAATACAGGGTGGGTCCAGGTCATGGATATATGTGTACTGTTTATATCAACGGTGGAGATAGAGTTGGAGGATGAGGAGGGAGACACAACACAGGAGGATCAGTACAACTGGCAAGGACACTCAATGCCCCACCTCCTTCCCCACCTTCCTCCGCCTCCCCCGGAAGGAATCACAATACATAGCAAGTCACTGCAGCGGACAATCATGGGTGCGTATGTACCTGCCGCTCTCGAGTCGCACCGTCATCCACTTAAATCAGTGACCGTCACCTTTCTGTCTGCCATTCACTGTCTCTTTCTTAACGTATTTAGTAACTACTGACAGCTAAAATCATCTATACAGTTCCCTGATGTTCTGAGAGGCTGGGGAAGGGTGATCTACTTTTAGTATAGAGGGAAGAACTGAAATCTCTTCATGAAGCGTACGATCCATCGTTAAATCTCAAGGATTCTCCCGGGAACAGTGACACGTAACAATGTTTCGTACAAACACAGTCAGTCAGTTCAACACAACCGTCACCACCAACCATGTCCTGCACATTCTTCTGCACCAAGTGTCCGCCTCACATGATACTGTTCAATTCTCCCTGTGTATATCTAACCAGTTTCCTGTACCTGCTAACGTTATAAGATCTCCATCTTATAAGATCCCTTCCTCTACTCCGTTCCTGTCTACATTATTCGCCCTTCCTTACTCCCTACAACTTGTCTTTATCTCTTTCCTTCCCCTCGTCCTCTTGCTTTCCCTCCTCCTCCTCCTCATCTGCAGCAGTTCGTACATCAAGTCGCCAGCCTCCCTCCCGACTGCCAGCAGAGGCCGTGCCGGTCATTACAACAAGCGTGCCGGGACCGTCCCACACAAGGAGATTAAATAATTAAGTCTGGCATGTCGGGTGGCGGCCACTGTTATGGTCAGCACTGGTCACCCAACCCTCCCTCCCTCCCAGCTGCTCCTGCCGGGGATCTTGCTCCGGCTGCCACTTCTATTACTCCACCCGCTTCTGCTCCGATGCCTCTGCTTCCATTAATTCTGCTCCTCCTACGTTCTCTCTGTTTCTCTTACTCCTCTCCTGCTCCTACTACGCTGCTTCTGCATCTATTTCAGTTCCTCCGCCTACTGCCCCTGCTGCATCTAGCCCTGCCAGTGCTGCTGGTGTTGTCTCCCTCCGCTACTTGTGTTGATACTTCTGGTTACATGATGATGGCGCTGGTGTCGGCAATGCTGACGTTATCTGTAGACCGTAATGATGACCTTCCTGGTCAATAACCTTACATCATGGCCGATGACCGTAGATTTCCCCTTGTCAATGACCTTATATCTACCTGTCAACGACCTGAGGTCTCCCTAGTCAATAAATTTACGCCTCCATGATCAATGAACTTAGATATCTCTGGTCAGTGACCTCAGTTTTCCCTGGTCAAAAAGTTTGCATCTCGTTGGTCAATGATCTCTCTGGACAATGACCTTAGATCTCCCTGGTCAGTGTTGTTAAATCTCTCTCGTCCAGGACCTTTGTCTCCATGGTCAGTGACCTCAGATCTACCCGGTCAACGACCTTGCCAGTGGCAAGTGGTATTAGTGGTGCTTAGAACGAGAAGAGCAGCGGTGCGAAAAGGGGAAGGGTAAGCTTGCATTTCTGACGTTGACGGCACCAGTCACGGACAGAAGTCCACATCAAGGCCGGGTCTTAACTGATATATACAAAGTATTATAAAAGGATAAAAGAAAAGACAAGGGAAAGTATTTACGAATTTTAGAGGAAATGAAAAACCTATTTATCAAAATGTGCCAAGTCATACTTACTGGGTAAGACATGAGAAGGCAGAGAGTTCCAAAACTTCGACGTGTAAGGAAAGAAGCAGGTATTAAAATGGTCCACCCTTGAGTTGCTGATGGCAACAAAATAATCATAAGACGCAGCAGCTGGCCGAGTATCGCGTGGTCTAAATGTGGTGGGGGGTGCACAAGCAGCAAGCTCTCGGGCGCAAAAACCAAAGTAATACCTATACAGAAAAGAGGGAAAGTGAACCAACTTTGTGGCGTAAGGCAAGAGCGTCAAGTTTTGAAGTTAGCTTGGGAAAGTTTATGAGTCAGACCGCTTTTGACTCAACTCTGTCAAGCAAGGACGCAGAGGTAGAACCACCCCAGACGTGAGAGCAGTACTCCATACAAGGACGAATCAATTCCTTGTATAAAGAGTAACTGAGCGAGCGTCAGTCATCCCTGTGAGGTGTGAGTGATGACTGCTGAGTTAACAGTCCCGTCACAACTGGTCGGGTGCCATGATAACACCTCATCTCTGGATGACTTCCCACTGCCGCCACTGGTGGTACCAGCGACGGACATCAGTATGATGACACCACCCACGTTCAGTGGAGGGGGTGTCACCTACCTACTGTGGAGATGACACAGTGTTGTCAGTGTCTAATATGGTGGCGACACAGTGCTGTCAACAACTACTGAACTAATGACAGAGTGCTGTCAGTAACCGCTGTGGTGGTGGCACAGTCAAGCTGCTCCAGTGTTGGCAGTCACACTGCGAGCGACTGTGCTGAACAAATCTCGTAATAAATCATGTCACATTACTTCCAACGTAAACATACACTACGTAATATATCTTTCCTATCACAGATACGAAGGTCTAGAGACCGTTTACGTGTGCTAAGCGTCCTGTTGACCTTGTAACGAATTACTATTGATTTTGACGTTATAATCCGAGATGTACAACCCCCTGCGTCACATGACAACGGGGTTGTTGGGTGAAATCGTCGCTAATCTGGCGCTAGTGACACGGACCTCGTCACTCCAGATTCTGAGGCAAATAATATCATATTTCCACAACTTACTTCCCGATTCAGGACTTAAGACTCGGGACTCATGATTCAACATCCATCATTTCGTGACTGTGTTTCAAGACTGGGGTTAAATATTCTATGTCTACCACTTGGATATGATGATTCAAAATTGATTCCATATTCTTCATTCAAAATTCAAGATTCACAAGATCAAGAATACAAACTTCACAATACGTCTCAGAATTCACACCAAAGGATTTACCATTCCGTTATCATGACTCAGGAGGTGGTGATTCAGAACTACTGTACTTACAACCAGGGACCAGGGTTCGAAGAGGAATGCTAGGAACCGACCTGATAAGCTCACTAGAGCGAAGCTGCTCCACGACAGCCACGTACCTGTGGAAGAGGAAAGTGAGGTTAGTCTGCTGGCCAAGGTGGGAGAAGAGTTTACGGGGTGAGGGGTGCGCTGGGGTGAGGGGGCAGAGGTGAGCCGGGGAGAGGAGAGCACTACCGATGGGGGAGGAACTAGAGGCAAAGGTGGTTATAATAATGGACCTTCAGAGATGGGGAGACTGACGAAGCGGGACCGAGAAAGTTTCGGAAAGTGAGGATGTGTGGTGAGGAGAGGCCAGTTCCCGTCAGCTGAGATGAAGTGAGGTGCGGTGCTTCCTTTCCTCAGCTGAGGGAATGAAGTGGGACGAGGCAAGCGTCGGTCCGATGATGAGGAAGAGTGAGGCGAGACAAGCCTCCCTCATGACGTGAGGAGAGGAGAGTTGTCAAAGTGGGGAATGAGGTCAGGCCACTCTGCTGTGTGATGGGGTGAAGTGACATGAGGTAAGCATCGGTCGGGTCAGAGGAAGTGATGCGAGGAGGGTTTGTGTTGGGTGAGGTGACGCACCTGAAGTGTGACATGATTCTGTTTGGGATGGAAGGCGAGCAAGTTCTCACTGGATGAAGAGACGACATGAGACACAGTTTCCTCTGGATGACGAGATCTAGTGAGACGCGGGGAGTCACTAGCGTCGTGTTAGGTGAGGGGATGTTCCCGCCGGGTGAGATGAAAACTGATGAAGCATGCTTCTCTTGCGTGTGGAGAGATGAAGCAAGTTTCCTTTGAGCAATACTGAGGCAAGTTTCCCCAGGGTGAGCTGAAGTGGGGAGAGTTTCCCTTGGGTCAGGGCGAGGGCAATGACCCATGCTAGGTTTCCTCTGGTAAGAAGGGAAGTGTACACTCTGCGCTGGAATGTCTATCTGCCTAACTGCCTATCTACTCACCTAACAGTTTACAGGAAATAAGGACCAGCAAAATCCCGTCGGATGAGGAAAGGCCAAACTCCCGTGAGGCAAGATGAGGAGACATGAGGCGACCTGAGAAGAAGGAAATGAAGCAAGGGAGAGCGAGCATCCGTGATGAGGGAAGATGAGGTGAAGTGAGGCAAGAATTATGCGATCAGGCTAACTTCTCCAAAGTAAGAGCATCTCATGAGGCTAATATTCCTCATGACTCACATGATGGGGATAACTTCTCAAAAGACAATCTTATGAGGCCAGTATTCCACATGACTCACATGATGAGCCTACCCTCGCATGAGTAAGGCAAACCTCATGAGGCTAGTATTCCTTATGACTCAGGCGATGAGGCTTTCTTCCCACGACTCAGACAATGTCATGAATTAAAAAGGAAGCGAGACTCACTCTTCAGACATGAGGCGGCTTGCAACGCGACACTCACAATATAAACCACTATCAACACCACACACTAAATCCCTTGGTGTATCGGTTAGCGCTACTGACTGTGACGCATTCACGGGCCGCCCAGGGTCGAGCGCATAGGTTCGAATCCTGGATGCATTAGTCGGTCCACAGCCAACCCAGCTGTTCATCAACCCTTAGAGATTGGTCGATAAAATGGGTACCTGGCTCAGGCTAGGGTATATATATATAAAACACGAGAAGTTCCCAAGTGCACTTTCCTTAATGGGATGGCCCTGATTAGGGCCTCAGCTGCCCGTGCCGTCTCTCTCATGGTTAGAACTTTTGGTTGTTTCAGGGCAGACATGAACGATCCCCACCGCCTCGTCGTGATGGTTAACCTAACCTTGCCTCTTCCCCTCCTCCCCACTAGCCGTGCCGGACCCCTGCTCGTTCGTGTGCGACCGCATGTACAACCCGGTGTGCGGTTCCGACGGCGTCACGTACGCTAACCCGTGTGTCCTCCTGTACTTCGCGTGCTACTACGCCAACGGCCTTGTCCCCAGGCACAACGGCAAATGCAGTAAGTCCTCGTGTTAGTCTCATTACCTCCCTACCGTCCTCTGCCTCTATTTATCTATCTATCACCTTTCTACACCTCAATCTATTTCTTCCCCAGCATTTGTGTATCTTCAACCCCCTCGCCTGTCTATTCTCCCCCTCGCCTGTGTCTATTTACCCCTTCTCTCGTGTCTATTTCCTCCCTTACGAACCATTACCCCTCAAACCCCTGCCTACTATAACCCATGGAAAAGTGTAATGTCTCTAAGGCCATGGACAACCCATGCTCTGCACTGCATAAACTCGTTTGTTCCAATTATGTGAAGTTGTAGCATGGCACTAACGACCTTCCGTTCCGACGACCAGTCGTGGAGAGGCCGTGTCCAACATCGTGCCCGGACGACAAAGAACCCGTGTGTGGCAGCGACGGCAAGACGTACGACAACCCCTGTTTCTTGCTGCTGAAGGCCTGCACGGGTCGCAGGGTTACCACCGTCAGGAGCGGCCCCTGCAGCAGTAAGTATGGCTCCTCCGGGTTACTACAGCTTCTGCAGTATGCTTCCCGCGAACACCACGGCGTACCCCCTGCAGTTAAGATCTGCTCCACCAGTGGCTCTTATCTCCAGCAGGAACACTATGGTGTAGTGAAAAGCATACAGTCCTCTCGAATATATGACGTAGTTAAAGATACGTATTACAAGTACAGTCACAGCGTCCTAAGTCTCTTTATCTAAACCATGACGTCGTAAACGACCGATAGCCATTAATATGATGCATTTGGGACCGTTATTAGGTACAGTGAGACTTGGCTCTGCTACATAACATTAGGCTAAACTACTGTTGTGGCACACAATGTTCAGCCACCAATATAATCAAACAAAGAATGGGAGAATTCGAATATTAAATGATCTGGGAGAATATTAGCATACCCAGGCCAAGTCTCGACCCATATACTGACGTTTAACAGCGCCAGCGAAGATGGTAATGAACGAGCTAACCAACCGCTCCAGGTCTTGTGTTCACGTTCGCAAGGCGTCTCACGCAACATGTGATCGCTAGGGGAATAGGCTACTGACGGTAACTGGACAATATGACGCAACAATATCCTGGCAAGATATACTAGGCCCTAGCCACCCACAGTGGCAGATCTGTCGTTTCAAGTGGAGGAAAAGTATTAGCAACACTTCAGAATCTTCACGGAAATATTACGTTTAGGAAGATCATGTTAACTATATTTCACACGTTTCTAAGTTGTCTACTCTCGGCATACCACTCATGACAGATTATTGCTACCTGAGTATTGATAACCATTAAATAAAAAAAAGATAAAAATTCAACGCATTGCGGCCAGTTCAAAATCAGCATATCTTGTTTCACTTACTTTCTTTTTAATTAATTTAAGCAATCTGTTATAGTTTTAAAAGTTTATGTTGTACAACCCACAATGTCTTCCTTAAAGTAGGTTGGATAGTTAGACAACTCATTCAATTATTGATTACTCTCCCTCCACTCGATATGTAATCAGAAATCAACCCCCGATACACAGTGAACTGACGGTACGTCTCGAGTCATGGCCTGGTAACTCTTTCAAGATCTATGGTATGATTTGTAAAAGTCCCCTATCTCGATATTATCATTCATATATTGGTAATGTGATCTACTCTATAATCCTCAACTTCCCAGGTGTTTCAGTCATCTAATTGGAGAGATGAATGAGCTGTTAAGGCAGACGAAGGACACTGGAAAGCCAGATGACAGAGGACCTAATGGTCTATGACGAGGTTATCTGCTGAAGGACAGTAATAGTGTCCTACGTTCCTAATCATTAGACAGTAGATGGAGAAGGAACAGTACAGAAGAAGGCTCTTTCCCCCCCCCACCACCATTCCCTTCTGATGGTCTTTGACGAGGTCATCTGCTGGAGTACAGTAGCAGTAATCAAAATTCCCAATTCACATAGAGGGAGACTGGATAGTAAAGGAGACGGCTCCTCCTTCCCACCCACCATTCCTTACTGATGGTCTACGACGAGGTTATCTGCTGGAGGAGAGTAATAGCAACTTACTAAAATTCCTCGACTCCAACAAGATCACCCCGAGTATAAGGAAGCTATTCCTTTGGGCTCGACCCAATCCACCGCACCCACCCTCCTGACGAACTATGACGAGGCTTTCTTTTGGACATGATAGTAACCCGAATTCCCGATGTAAATAGCAGGAGATTCCTCCCCGCCCAATACTTCCTCCTAATGCGAGAAACAGGTAATCTGCTGGAGGGCAGTAAGTCACCTAGTCTATACAGATGGAGACAAGATAGTAGAGTAGAAGGCTCCTCCCCTCCCACCACTCCCTCCTGATGGTCTATGACAAGGTTAACTGCCGGAGGACGATACTAGTAACAAAAAATTCATAATATGAATACACGGCGACCAGAAGGTACAGCAGAAGTGATGAATAATGTGTTGCATAGCAGAGAGGTGTCCAAGGCGGTGTACCAGGGAGTACCTGCCGGTGTGTGGCAGCGACGGCCTGACCTACCCAAACGAGTGCGTCCTGAAGAAGAGGCATTGCAATACCCAACGCGTCTTCAAGGCTTACGACGGCACTTGCGGTAAGACAGCACCACAGCACATAATGCCATACAAAAATGGACAGCAAAAAAATAAATCACCAGCCTTGATACGTGTTTTCCTAGCAATAATAGTCTGTTTAAAACAGGACAATGCCTTCCTACGTCATTCGTGGCAATTCTTCCCATGTAATGAAAACCCGAGCACGAATTGTAATATACTTCATAAATTCACCAGATGTAGGGAGGTATTTACAGTATAGCGACTGTGTGCCCTCCACACACACACACACACACATCAACGCACTCGAGACCACATGCACAACGCACTTCTTCCGGATGTGGCGGGACCGGTCTGTCAGCTAACCCTGTAAGCCTCAGCCATTTCAAGAGGATAATCAAAAGTCCATTCAAAAATATTCACTGGATGGCAAAGGGTCTGTCTGACAAAATGGTCGCCTGCGCCACATGAATTACAGCACGTAATCATAACAAAGAGAACTGACATATAGCGTAACCAGATACACAAAAAAATTACAGGAGAAACTATCGCATATTAGGAAAAAGTGTCAATATTATACTAGGCTTCCGTCTTCTAAGGCAGGATCAAGCGCGTGGCGCTCACCTCATATCTTGCTTGTTTCTGCCGCTAGGATTATTACACAATAACGTACACATCATCAGGGACTGACTGCTAGCAAATAAATTTCGTTTTTAAATGTTTCTGTTGAAAAAGAACGGGAGAGAGGTAAGCTGGATGCAACATACAGCCCACTTATCAAGATATTTCACCGCACATTTGAGTAAATATAACTAAACACCAAAGCTAAGTTACAAACCGACCATTCCCAAATGTCCACACACTTACCGCACTACCTCCTTAAGTGTAGTAACGATCATCAGCGTTAAACCACCCATTCTCAATTCACGTAACAACGCCATTACTGTTTACAGGCCCTACGAAACGGCCATGCCCAACGAGCTGCAACTTCAGCAACGAGCCTCTGTGCGCCAGCGATGGCAACACGTACAGCAACCAGTGCACCTTGGACGTCACCAACTGCCACAGTTCAACCACCATTACCAAGCTCTATGATGGTGAATGTGGTAAGATTACCTTAATAACTATGTTCTGGATTTTAGAGTACAACGCCAAAGTAACACCTAAAGATATCTTTAAAAGGAACTTTCACCGTAAATATTTTAAGATGAAGTTAAGGGTAATCACACTCATTCTGGATTCATGTCTGTCAAGTTTGTTCTGCGGTCACAAGTAATATTTTTCTGTGCAATCGTCGCTGTGTCGAATACTGGCACCAAGAACTCTGGCGTATAACCAAACGATCATGCATACCCAATATCATGAGATATTCCTAGGCTTAGAATATCTAGTTATTCTATTCCAGTCAAGACAGACAACTCGCAGCGAAAGTGTCCCTCTCACTGCCCGTTCATCTACGCGCCTGTATGTGGCAGCGACGGCAAGACGTACAGCAACCAGTGTGCTCTGGACTCGGCCTCCTGCTTGGACCCGACCATCACCAAGACTCAAGACGTCGCATGTGGTGAGATCGAAGTCCGCACTCATTAAATCATAACGGCCAACTGCGCAGTACCTATTGAAGGTGTGCTCTGAAGGGGGTTGGTTCCCTGTGTATATCTCTCGAATGTAGAAATGAATGAGGAGTTCCTCAAGCCATCCCCTCATACCCTGCCAGCCATGGAAAATGATAAAATTCAGAATTCTTATAAAATACGCTGGTTTTCATGGTTGTAATCATACGAACACACAAACAGCAAGAGTATCTTATAAATCAAATTCGTAATCTTTTTTTTTTTTTTTTGTTCAATACGCATCTGAAGACAGCCATTTTCTAAATATTTTACACGAAATAGGCACCATAAATTCATCCACAAGGATAGGGAGAGTTCTGGCCGATGAGCGAACTATAATTATAAGGAGAGAATTGTCAGGTTAGCCTATTAAGTCTACACGGTGCTCAAGTAAAATCACATTACCTGGCCTGATATCTTACAATAATGTAAAAGCTAATTTTACACTAGTAAGGAAGACTTCCAATTAACTACAGTTGGCAATAGTTGTAAACTGTCTCCAATGGCATAATCACAACAAAGCAAATGCATCCCTCATAAGGGTTGTTTGAGTGTAGAAACACAGATTTAATTTTTGGGAATAATGATTGCCCTCCTCACATGTTGTATGATATTTTCACATTATCTAGCTACATTACCGATTCACAACTTTACTTCTAAAGTAACCAGCAAGTCTGTCAATTAGCCATTTGTTTCCAGAGAAAACGGACAAAATATGACACGCCCTTCCATAATTTAACGGACTTACTTAAATCAATGATAACCGTCAATCTCTGGATATCACAGATTATAATCGTTCTCTAACCATTCAAAATATGCAGAAATAAATTTTAAAAAACTGGCAATAAACTTAGAACAACGTGGCAACAACTGATGTATCTAATAAGAAAGAAAATGCCCCAACAGCATAGGTGTTAGTCATAAATCACATTGCGAAAACCCACTTAACTCATTATTTTCCCCTGAAGGTAATACATGAGCTTTGGTACAGGCTTGGCACTGTGTCCCGTTACATGTTTGGAGCCCGCCAAGCGGAAATTCATCCAAACGACATTTCTAAAGAACGGAATGTCCGACTTTGCAGCTCAGTATTCTGGTTTCGGGGTTCCCCACAGTGGGTTTTTTTTTAAACTCGTGATTTTCAATATTCCACAACCACAACAGTTCCTTTAAAATCAAAGCTTTGGTAGTTCGTCATAAAATCCTATGACTGTGACGAATTACTCATTACACTACTAACCTCACTGTCAACATATCAGAGAAAATGTTATCAACTCGCTCTGCCAACTAGTGGTAACACTGTGAGCGAGAAGTCGCCTTTGGCGAGGTTTGTATTTGTCGCCTGTGGACGGACAGTCACGACATTTCTCACACCCTGCTCCCTGCCTCGGAGCTGCAGCTACCCCATGAAATAGGTCCTGGGGTTTTTATAATAATAATAATAATAAACAATAATAATAATAATAACTTAATAAAACAGCTTTACCATATTTCCAGCCACGCAGCAGGATTGCCCGACCTCCTGCTCCGCCAATTACTCCCCCGTGTGTGGCACAGACGGCAAGACCTATGGCAACCAATGCACCCTAGACAAAGTCTCCTGCAGGGACTCCACCATCAGGAAGGACTTCAACGGCGAATGCGGTAAGAATTTTACAATATCTCTCCGGGTTTGAGAGTTACCCACCGCCAAATAGTCATGAAGTTACAATTTGTACCTTAAAACATGAAATACCATTTATCATCAATTCACGTCCTATTTACAAGGCGTGAATCAAATATAAACAGGTCTGCACCTTTTGTGGCAAGTGCCTGCCCACCATATTCGTTGTCTGCTCGTACTGAACTCTCGTTAATCGATGCAGTTTTGTAAAGTTGTAACATGAAAAGACTATAGTCAAAGACTAATGTCAATGCAGTTGTTAAATATGTGCTCCAAGAGCACATATTTAACAACGCGATGGTCGTTAGTAAACAGAGCTAACTCGAACCTAAACTATGTTTAGTTCAGGTGTTTGAGCTAAAGGCTCTCGTGGTTCTTCAGTCATTTATCTTTCTCCCGGTAACTCTCATGTTCTTCGACATCGTGACACACAGCTTAACTGATGACTGCCTTCAGGTACGCCGCAGAGGCCATGCCCAGACGTGTGTCCGGAGGTGTACTCGCCTGTGTGTGGCACGGACGGCAACACATACGAGAACGATTGCGCCCTGAAGGCAGCCAGCTGCGAAAAACCCTCCATCATTCTGCGGAACAGCGGACGATGTGGTAAGCTACGGACGTAACCCAACGGTAAACAATTCCGTGCAAAAACCCTCTACGTCAATCCACCCTGTTGTTTCTGGGCACAAAACAAATATACACATTATATCTTTATACTGTACAATTAATACTTACTTCTAATGTTGGCGTCATGAATCACCATCTCGATACACTGAACCTAACTTACTTTCAACACAAACAAGAACCTCCCACCAATCTGTTCTTCATGCAAAAAAAAAAAAAACTATTTCTCTCTACGCATTATATGTTTCCTTACCTGCTTCGTTGACTGCAATGCACTGGCCAACCTTAGCCTCTTGGGTATTGCTGTACAAACCCTGAACACCACGGAACGGCCCTTGGGCATGACGGCCCGTTCTTCGACCGACCCCTTCCAGGTCACGTCAAAGGTCAGGCCGACATATCCAATGGATTTATCGTCGTACCAATGGGCTCAAAGGGGTATAGCACTTTCTACACAACTTATCCAATGAAGTATTTTTCTCAAAACATGTCGAATAATAAATGTAAAATAACTTTGACACAATACTACAGGAATAAACTACACATTGAAATACATCTTACACCTTTAAGAACAACAGAATAATTAAGAAACACTACCTACTGGAAAGAGTATCTATATTACATTCATCTTTCAGAATAAATTCAAGGACAAATTCTGTAATTTGTGTGATACTGAAGAAATAGTTTCATTTGGTTGTTAACCTCACATAATCAACCCACGTTTAATGTGACAATTTGTAATATGATAATACTAGGATTCAGTTATCAATCTTTACATTTTTCTTTGGTGATTTAATACTCGCAAACTCTTGCTTTATCCGTTTTCTTACAATGAATCTATTTTTCACAATGAAAAGATCTGGTAAATAATTAAAGTACCGTTAGGCAAAGTCTAATTCTGAAAGATGAGTAAAATCACAAAACAGATTCAACACTAAATTACCGACCTTACATATACGTTGTGTTGATCCTGGATGATCATCATGTTATTGTGGGCCACTTCGAAGCGAGTTCATCACCATTGGGGTCCTCTCCTCGGTGTTCTTAGTCATCTGTGTTCTTCAAACACTGTTCCCTTCCTCATCGGGATAAGATTGTTCATTTGGAACTGCAGGAGCCGTGAGGTTTGGCTCGTTCTCAGTACAGGAGAGTCCATGACACCTGCTTTTCCACATTACAGTCGTGTTCATGAGGCTAACTCGGACCTCAGCACAGTAAGGTTCATGAAGTAACTCGAGTCTCAGCACAGATGGGTTCATCAGGTCTAGTTTGCTTCTAAACACAACAATGTTCACGAGGTCATTTTGGTTTTCAGCTGGTGGTTTATGAGGCTAGCTTGGGTCCCAGCACAGCAGAGTCCAGCCCTCAGCATACCTGTTAACACAGTACACAGTTTAGTTACATACAAGGAGAAATCATTAAGTTCGAACTTAAAACCTGACTCACTAACTTGAGCAAAACGCAGTTCGACACATACCCGAACTATGCTACCCGTGATGAGCAGCGTGGAGTCGAAGCCGTCCAATGTTTTGATTGTTGTCCGCACTTTTCCGTACATAAACATCATTTTCTCAAGAATTTCACGGATATCACCTGAGTCTAGTGATACGCTAAAGTCTACTACATATCCTCAACATGTAAGACGGCTGGATCTACTCTCATAATGCAGATAACCACTGATAAATAACTATAATGCACAGGACATACTCACCAGCACCACATGGCTCTTTAACTAATCCGGAACCGATCCTCAGATACAGACGACTCTTACAAAAACGAACTCGCATGCATAAAGGGATCATATTCACTAATTTAAATGTGTACATATTACCAAAAAAAAAAAGACAATTCAAAACTTAAAGGTGTCTTTTGAAGGTTTGCAAAGCAGTATACTTTTAAATATCTACTGATGTAGTATTATTTATAATTTCTAAAGCCAAAAAGATGATTTAGAATCAAAAGTGGTTGTTTTTATATACACATATATAACTGATCTTACATAATTATAAGACAGGGATTTTATCTTATTGCAGCTATTAAAATCCAATGAATCATTGTACTAAAAAAAAAATATATTTCCGTGCATTAGGGATTACTTCATCGTTCAAAGAGGATTGTCATAATGTGGGAGGAGTTATCGTACTCGAGAAATTGTTAACGTACCTAGAGTAAGACATCATGGTCAAGGGATTACATCACAGTTCTCAAATGTCTGTCACCGTCCTTAAATGGAATCTTTCTCAAAGTAAGGTATAATTTTCAGAGGATTAATTAATCGTCCTTATCAAGTCATTGATCAAATGTCTGTCACTGTCCTTAAATGGACATCTTTCTCAAATTAGGGTATAATTTTCAGAGGATTAATTAATCGTCCTTATTAAGACATTGATCTTTAGGGATTAAGTCATCTATCTCATAGGATTGTCAGCGTTCTCAAAGAAATTGAGTTGGTGTTCTCAAGGGATTAAATCGTGTTCTCAAGGGATTAAATCATCGTTTCTAACGTTCTTCATAGAATGTCATCGGTTTCAAAAGATTAAGCCATCACTCTCAAGAGGTTCATATCTGTCATATTTAAGATTCAAAATAAAAAATCTTAAGACTTTATTTGAATCGTAAAACTAGATATCTGATTAATGTTATGTAAACAAACTCTTGTGCCCATTGCGATGTATCAGTGGATTCGCTAGTTTAATGGTTCGTCAATTATGATAGACGGGTCTTCTTGATCTCTTGTAATTTCTTCAACTTTTGCTAAAAGAAAAAAATTAATAAAAACTAAGAACCTTGATACAGGTCCAGCAAGTTTATCATTCATCAGAGCAAGTTTCAAATCAGTACCTCACTAAATCAAGTGTCGTTACATGTTTTAATCCATTCATAATTACTCTTAGTGCAGATATTATAAGATCTTATATAATGATCATATACGGTTCAGGAAATTTCAACCTGGCTGGAATATAAAGAACACGTAAATTGGTCAACACTGCCTGCGTTTCGATTTTTGGTAACCATAACATACTTTTTGCAAATGTTTTAACATTTTGCAACTTTAAACACTCTTCCCACATCTCCATCTTATATATATATATATATATATATATATATATATATATATATATACCTTTCCTTCGTAGCAAGATATTTCTCGTTAATCAAATTAGTTTGTAAGTCATAGCTTCCACTACTGTTCTTTGGAAACTCATACTGCATGTGCTTGCGTTAAATGACTATAACAAAGTTGGCCTTGCTCTCCTCTGAAAAAATAATACATAAAAAAGAAAATTGAATAGTTAAAACGTATCCGTGACCACACTTTGCCACAACCAGTAAATTGACATAGAGATAAGTCGATAGATCAGGCAAGTTGTAACATACTGTCCCGTTCGGCAGCCAAAGCGACACCCGTTACACCAGAGCCGAAGCCGCCGTGCGCCAACACCTGCGATCGCGTGTACTCCCCAGTCTGCGGCTCCGACGGGAAGACGTACTTCAACTTCTGCCTCCTGAACCTGATGTCCTGCAGGGAAGGCACGCCCTTAACCCCCGTCAGGGAGGGCCGCTGTGGTATGTGGGGCGAAGGGCCATCTCGTTTACCGAAGGACATAATGTTTATCATCACAGATGGATTGCCCCCTTGTAGCGCTCTGTGGAGTGTTGTCTTACCATAATTTGTTTGGTACAGTTGGTGATGACTCGGTCAGCTCCCCGATTGGTAAACCTGCTCAATAGGTCAACGTAAGGCTACGACAGGTAAGGCTAGTCAATAGATAAAAGATGTGGCAAAATAGCTAAGTTTCCAATGGTGGTTATGAGAGCCAGGCATCGTTCGCATGCCATGTTTCCGATGACCTAACTTCGTCACTGATCGCTAAGATTGACATAGAACATGAGAGAAGTTACGAAGTCGCTACAAATACATTTGATGACTGAGGTCGTTGGAAGGAAATTAATCCTCTGTATACGACGCTGAGCTTAACATACGACCCTTTCAGCTCGACGATGAAAACACGACGGTACGACCCTAGGATGCGATTGACGTGAAAAAGGGATAATCAAATGGACCCCTAATAATATCCCCGTTGCTCGACATTAGAATTTAATTAATGATTAGGTGATCGTTATCATAATTTACCATTACACTAACTGGTGGAATAAACATATGTTTACACGATAGTAAGACTGCAATTCAACATAAGGCCAGAGTCGGATACAGTATTTCAGAAGAATACAAACATTAGTTCTACCCACAGATGAGCAGCAGTCAGCGAAGCCCCGTTGTCCAGTGAGCTGCAGCCGTTTGTACGAGCCCGTATGCGGCAGCGACGGCGTCACCTACGACAACCAGTGCTTCCTGAACCGGGTCATGTGCCGTAACCCCTCCGTCACCAAGGTGGCCGACGGCCAGTGTGGTAAGTGGTACTTATTGTCTGGTATACCGTCTAGGATCATTATGGCTGGTACGAACAACTCTAAGGGCCACTTGCCTGAGTTTCAAAACCTTATTTTCCCTCAGCGGTTCCTTCAGTAGTGTTGCTAGTTCACCTAGCGACAGCTCCCTTGCGGAATAATCAGCACATTAACCCCTTGAGAAAGACGACTTTTTAGCACAAAGAGACGAACACTGACCGAGCACGACCCTTGTATATGGTTGTGTGACCTTGAGTCAGATCAAATTTCCAAGTGGTCGTGCTGACGCAGTAACGGACGTACTGTCGCACTCAAGAATCGTAGCGTCGTACTTAAGTGGTTTATTTACTGCCAGTAAAGGCTAAAAGCACTTAGTTGTGACCTTAAGATTCCATTAAAAAAAAATGTTACATCTTAGGCTCAGAGCAAATTACGAACTTGGCTCTTAACTCCTACAGTAACTTGTAAGTTGGGAAATTACGTGCTTAATTAACCTATATTGTGGATATTAAAACTTACAAGTTGTAGGCTTGGATCATAACGCCTAGCCTGTATACAGCATCTTCTAAGCTGGATCTAAAGGCCTAAAACATGTTATAAAGCTCAAAATTTTAGCCTAGAGTAACATATAAACGGGATCATAAGTCCTAAAACAACTTATAAACTCTATTCCTACGGCTCAGATCAACTTACAAGCTAGGACCTCGAAGCGTACGAACGTAGCTCTTAAAATCTAGAATACCTTATATAAGTTTGGGCTTACAGCTTTGAAACAACTTGTCAGCTTGGATCTTAAGATCTAAAGCAACTTTCACGAGCTTCAGTATAGACCAGATGATCTCGCTTTTTACACAGGTCCGGCCCAGGGTGGCGGCAGCAGCAGCAGCAGCAGCAAGTGCATCCAGGAGTGTCCGTTCACATACGCGCCACTGTGCGGCAGCAACAAAGTCACATACAGCAACGATTGCACCTTCCGCAACGCGGCCTGCCAAGACCCCAACCTCACCAAGCTCTACAATGGATCGTGTAGTAAGTCCTGAGGTTTAGTTGTGGCGGGTTGTCTGGATGGCTTGAAAAACTGGCTGGTTACATTTAGGAGTCAGGGAAGAAGGCAGGAAAAGGTGTATCCATGTCAATAATAGAATGGCTGTTAGCAAGACCAGATGATTCTTATACGTGCAATAAATTAATCAAGTTCCACAGTCGTAAGCGCTGTAACCTAATTATAATGCGTTTCTTTGCAGGATAAGGCATTCATCCGTTCGTAGAGCAGTGGTGGCAGAAGTGAAGCCACCTGGTCGCTGAATTAGTCTCGCTTTCCGATAGAAGGGACTCAAGCTAGCCTATTAACAACTATTCGCGGGGCCCGCCATACCTAACTAACACAACCTCAGTCAACACCTTACCTGATTTGACGTGTTTTCTCAGTCTTAAAAATAGGATTCTAAATAGCATTAATCTCTGCAGAAAACAACACTTGTTACAATAAAAATGTTATTTTATTAGATTTTGTTTTTCAACCTGTTCTTTCCCACATGCCAGCTAGCTTAGCCTTGACATGCTACAGTGATGAAAGACGACGAGATATGAGGTTTCTTTCTGACATCAACTGATCAATCACTGACGAAAACCATGGACAAAGGAAGGTCCTAGAAAAATTATCCTAGTGGCCATTTCAGTTTAAATTCCTTCGCGATGAATATCATCCCTCAATCACAACTTTTGTAGCTTTTCCACTTCCAATTCATCTGTCTACCTTCCCTGTAACATTAGCCCACTGACGTACATACACGCATACATACATACACCTGGGTGCAACACACAGGACACAGGTAATGAAGTGCAAATGCGATCAATAATTCAGCTCGGTCAGGCCGAGGACGCATAACACCACTTGTTGCATTCAAACTACCATGAGCTTTGTAAACAACGCCATCTGTGACGTGCATGTTCGACATGTGAACCCCCAGACTTATCATGAATAAGAAAACATCCTGCAGTAGTGCATGGGACGTGAGATCTCTTGCAGGGCATAACAGCAGAATACAGGACAATAACAACAGAGAACAGACGTCTGATATGACATCACAATAGCCCATGAGCGTCCGTTGTTGAATTCCGACTAAAACCATCCAAAAATATTTTGCTTTAAATCATACTATAACGTTATGGAATGCTTTTATACTGGAAATAGTAATGGAAAATATCTCATAACGCTTCCCACAGCTGACAAATACCTAACAAATACGAAGAGAGTACTCAAAAAATCTTTTTTAAAATGTAATACGTAATTACAGGTATTAATGACCTCCTAAACAACAAATCAACCCTAAGTTCATAATCAACAGGAAAAACAGTCCTTATACTCATGTGGTAGAGTATTGCCCCCTCCTAAACACCCTAGCTAACTACACAAATATCCCGTTCCTACTTTTGGTACATTTTCTTGGATAGTAGGCTGTTGACAGCAGCCACCATTGGTTGAAATACCGTCCTAAACCATCTTTTACACCCACTATGTGAGGATTGCTGGTCTTACTTTGTCTCATCAAAACGGGTTCTACAGGAGTAGTCCTGTTACCTTGACCTTACAAGCGCCACAAGCCTACTCAAATCTCGCTCAATTTCTTCGCCTAAGTTCTCTTGGCATCTCCTGTCCTCACAATCGTTTTTAAGCTCTGTCAGAGGTTAAGTCGAAAGCGGTCCGACTTATAACTCTCCTAGGTTCTCAAAACATGACCCCACTTGCCTTAAGCTACAATGTCAGTTGCCATTTCCGGGTTACCTCTACCAAGAGAGAAAATAACTGATTCTCGTCATGGGTTTTCCTAGATGTATGTAATTACAGAGCTACTGATACGTTGACACAGCTTATATTGGTGCCCCAAGAACAGCAAATCCCGACACGAATATTCCCCACATGGTCGCTGAATATTTCCAGCCTTGGATGATAGTCTAAACATAAAAGTCTCTCCCACTACACTCACTCCCACTCGCTCACCGCCAGTGGATGATGGAACATCCATATTTTTTGTTTCCCCGCCTGCACCCATCAAGGTGAGGTATCGCATTCTCTTCTTGAGAAATAATGTGTGGTGGATGTCGACTTTCGAGTTCTACCTGGTACTTCGGGTGCGATCTGCTTCAAGTGAATTTCCAATCATACAACTGAATGTGAACGAAAGCAATGAATCAAAAGTTCCAAGTTGTCGAGGAACTTTTTTCTTGGAGTGCAGCCTCAAAGCTGTAGGGGTGCTATATACATAAAGACTCCTGAGGTTGTATAATAACTTGGTAAGGCAGTAATAATAACTTGATAAGGATAACTCAAATTGTACGAGTAACTTTCGATAGAGGTTCTCGCAGTTGTAAATTTCCTTTCTAATACGTATCAATATCCTTAATTCCGTACGTAACTTTTCACACGGTATATTATCAGTGTTACCTACACATTCATTGGGGACGTGAACATGTTTAAACTCCACAGGCTTATCGGGGTGACGGCAATGGCCTGCAATGGCCTGGTGGTCGTGGTAGCTGCGTTGGCGCTGGGGTTGTCTGTGGCAACGGCTGAGGCAGGTGTTAAGAGAAAGCGTCTGTCCTGCCCACAGAACTACTTCTATGAGGACGGCAAATGTAAGTCTCGGAGGAGTCGGAGTAAGTGCAGACTTCCCTAACATTGTTGCTTGTGATATAAAATGCGCTACACCCACTCCTGTGCTCCCAGGCCGCATACACCCATCCCTAAACCTATTCACATCACTCTGTCAACACAGATGTCTTGAAATTACCAGTATCATGCCGTACTGTCTGCTCTCACGATTACGCCCTTGTGTTGTGCAAGTGACGGCATAACTTACAGCAACGACTGCACCTTCAGGAGCTACCAGTGTAGCTCCCTGAACAGAGTGGTGGCGTGTGCGATAAGCTATTTCAACAACCGTAGAATTACGTTTAGCGCATTCATGACTTGCATCTTGACCCTCGCCTTCAATATCGTGCTTAAAAAAAATCCAATACTTAGACACCTCCTGACCACTCCATAATACTCAGATTATAACGGTAACAAAATTAAAACATTTTAATGTCATACGGCGAAATGCCTCCTGTTTTGCAATCCTATTTTTAAGAAGCCAAATCAGACAGTCCCGTCATGGACTATCAAGCCTCCTAATATTGTTAACTTTATGGTATGTTTGTATCACTTTTCGTTTGTAAAAGCTACTTGAACTTTGTCTTTTTGTTGTTAAGTTTGAGCAGTGTGAGAGTCACAGCCGAAAGCGTATCCGTAGCGTACACCAAACATAAAGAGCAAAATCTGGTTTAGTTCGAAGAGTTTGTCTCTGTTATGTTTATATTATCATACACACAACTAGGTATGGGTCATCAAGGACCTAGAGCCACCATTAGTACCTATAATAACTGGTAAGCTTCCAGTCACGAAGCACCAATGTTCAATAACACTTCTTACCCCGACAGGTACGAGGCCAGCGGAGTGTCCAACCAGCTGCGACCAACAATACTCTCCCGTATGTGGTAGTGACGGCAATACGTATGGCAACAACTGTGAGCTTAACAATGCCAGGTGTATGGATGCCTCCATCACAAAGCTGAGCGACGGGGAATGTGGTAAGCTTGATTAGTAGTTATACAGTGGTCCCGGAACACGAAATGATCAACGTAATGTGTTCGATAGGCTAACTGGCCTTAAAGACGGTCGAACCGTATATTATCTATGCTAACATGTACATTTCAACAAATGTTACTTCCTTGAGGATCAAAACGTTATCTGTGCGAGTATAATACACTGTGTATTGCTGCAAACTTAAAAAAAAAATAGCAAAATTGATCTTTTTAGAAATAAGACAATAAAACTGAAATAATCAGTAATTTCCCCCAAACAAACATATGTCTATGTTGAAAACCACAACAGCAGCCACCAAAGTTTCTCTTTACTGTTACAACACATTCGTTATCACGCATTCCCAGTGTTAATCACATTACCATAACTGCATAACGCATCCACGACAACAATCATCTATATTGACCGTACAGATACTGCTGTTCGCAAGTCCTTCTCTATCATGGGTTATAAATGACACAGACTCATCAATATAACCTAAGATAGTGCTATATAAAGTACCGGTAATGCATTAACCCGCTCCTCCCAGCATTAAGATATACTGTCATCAGAGAACACTACGAACGGCAACGTAATATTAGGAGAATGCCTCACTAAAGAGAAAAAAAACTACATACCTAACACAATAATGGAACACTTGGGCTATATCACCAGCAGCTATAAGTGATACAATGTACAACACATGCACGTACTGAAGTTAATGTTTATCATCCAGAATTCGTCCCATATGCGTCAACATTAACAACGTACACACGTAAATCTATCTTTACACCTGTTTCAGGCAGCTACGGTAAGTGTCCGAATGTGTGCGAACCCGAGTATGACCCAGTGTGCGGAACGAACGGGGTAACCTTCAGCAACACAGGCTGCCTGGCAAGTGTTACCTGTAGGTTCCCCGACATCGAACTGCTGCATATGGGGCGATGCAAGTCAGACGAAACGACCACACCATTGTAAAAAGGAGACACGGTGATAGTAACATGGACACACAGCACGTTCTCCAACATCCGTATACGCACAAGTTTCGTTCATTTTTATTCGGTGGTAAAACGAACACTGTTTCATTTTCAAAGATTAATGGTACAGAGCGTGCGTGAAGCAGATTCCGAGACGCAGAGGGTTTTGCTTAAGCAGAACACAGCTTCGGCACATAAGATTTGCTCAAAGGTGCATAACTTTGGCAAGATATATCAATACAGATATTCATAAAAAAAAATCTATTTAAAAGTGAGACACCATCATGAGGAGGGTACGCAATGCCTCATATCCCCTCTGGGGTCTACGGCAATGTACAACAGCAGTAATGTCTTCAGTGAACAGGATATTAATCAAAATCTCTGGTGAATCAAAGTTACTCAATTTCACGCGTCTGGTAATCATACTGTCAAGTTGTTTATCCTCGTATTCTTCGTACTCTTAACTATCAATTCAAAAAGGCCATTTTCTTTCAGTAAATATAAGGCATAGAAAAAAAATCGAATTGGTCTCAAATGACGAGTGATCGAGTCTGGGACCATAATAGTTTATTGGAAACATTGCTCTGTTAATTGCCATGATTTCTATTCAGTTGTTCATGGGTACAACAAAGTGTCTAATAAACTTGCTAAATCTTTACTGTCAGTAATTGTATTATTTCAATCCCTCTCAATTTGTCCTCCGACGTGACAAGGCCACAAAAAACAACAACACGGTAAACAAGTACTTATGAAGTAGTTCAATTAACGAGGATGTGGGTTGCGTTAAATTCACCCATATCAACCACTTTTTTTTATTAAATCAATAACACGGTACAATATGTAGTCCAGGCGTCCAAAGATTTAGTTCCTTGGTTAATACTTTTAAGTGTTTGATTTCAAACTGCAAGAAGACAACCATCTTCAGAATCATAACAACAATATGGCAGTAAATTCCTGTAGGTATTCACCAGCTTCAGCCGGACAATATGATTCATAAGTCAAAGATCACGCCATCATTATCATGGGGTATGATGGTGCGTTCAAGCAGGTTCACGTCTTAGCCTTAGCAGTCATTTGTATTCTTATTCCTAGTCGCAGAGAAGCCAGCCAGCCCGCGACCAAATTCAAGATGTTCTTTTATCAATATATACCCAATTGTAGGCTCGGGTGCATCACAGTAACACGTACCTACATGGTAGAAATGTAGATGATTGTAGTAGGCTAAAAATTCTAATCTAAGCTTACTCTGAGCTAGTGTACTGGAATGTGATGCAAATATCGAGGTCTGGGAAGTGGCAAACGCAGTTAATCAACTTTTAAGTCTAGGATACCAATTATACTAAGCTCTGAATTTGTCAACACGTCATGCGCACACATCAGAACAACGCAATTTTTCAAATATTCATTTTTTTCCTCTACGAATCAAGATGTTTTACAAACCAACACTTTTCTATGTCAGCTGAGACGGCACAGCCAGCTGAGGCCTTAATCAAGGCCATCTCATTAACTCACACACACACACACACACACACACACACACACACACACACACACACATATATATATATATATATATATATATA
>JAUUDZ010075844.1:0-20302 GCA_032361705.1 Panulirus versicolor
GATCTGGATGAGTAGAGACGAGAACTGTCAAGGAGGACAAATCTGTCCCTTTCTTCCGAAAAAATCTGAGTCATTTGTTTCAAGTTGCTTCCAGTGCACTATATGGCCCCATGAACCACAAGGTGACGTCATTTGAGTAATTCCTCGTAAGAATTAACTTTTTCATCAGTCTGCCACCTGCTAACGCTGACATCATTATTCAAAACCAGACAGTTGTCAGTACCTATGAGTGTGCCAGTCGCCCCCACCCAGAGCCCCATGCAGATAAATCGAGCCTTAACTCGTTCATGATGTCTGGCACACACCAGCCAGGACCCGACCCTTTAAGGATGTCTGGCACACACCAGCTAGGACCCGACCTACGCAGGATATCTAGGTCATACCAACCAGGACCCGACCCTTGTAGGATGTATGGTACATACCAGCCAGGACCTGTTCCCTGAAGGATGCCTGGGACACACCAGCCAGGACCCGACCCACGCAGGATATCTAGGTCATACCAACCAGGACCTGACCCTTGTAGAATGTATGGTACATACCAGCCAGGACCTGTTCCCTGAAGGATGTCTGGGACACACCACCAGAACCTGACCTATAAAGAATGTCTCGGATAAGCCAGCTAGGTGTCGCCAACACATACGAAAGGACATGATGAACTCTGTTGAGCTATAGGACATAAGTGAGGAAAAAAGACTTATTTGTAATAACATCCGATGAGTTAGAGTCAAGGAGTTGGTGTGTGGAGGTAGTCACAAAGGAGAACAGTGTTTTAGGCTTTACATAAAGGGATTCGGTATCGAGAAAGGGAAAGTAATGCTCACTCCTTACAGTTCACTGGTTCGTCATCACTTTGAACAATGTATCTAATTATGGTCTCTCAACCTGATAGTAGGCTTAGAGAGAACAAGGAGACTACAATAGAGGCTACCAAGATGATTCCAGGGCTGAGAATTCAGTCAGTGAGTCTAGACTACCTAAAGTTTCTCACGTAGAAAAGAGAAGGCAGAGAAGTGATTTGATAAATGAATCCAATATCATGAAAGGGCTTGATAGTTTTCGATCTAAGAAGCTGTCTACGGATTGATCAGTCTGATATTCATTAGCAAAGCGTTTACCTTTAACTGAACCAAAATACTGATTCTTCTATAAGACTCTTAACATATCTAAACAAAATAAGAGAAATGTTTGAAAGCAGAATTGACGAATCCTTTATGTCCTTAACTGACATTATTTTAGCTTCCGTAGCTACAAAGTTTACAGGTGTTTCTCCATAAGTCACTGTTTGCTTTTATGCCCTTACGATACCAAACTTTGTGTTTCTGATGGCTCCCATTATCATAAACAGCCTCGAAAGGATCCAGTGGTCTCTTATGGTTTGCAGTCCTCTTGTATTTCTTTGTACTATTTGGTCTCTCACCGAAAGATTGTGAAAGAAAAAGATTGTATGATGCCACACTGATTGATCCTAGACTTACCACGGACAGTAGCAGTTGTGATCAAGTAAGATTTTTCACTGCATTAACATCACGAGGTTTATTCACTTGGTGAATAAATGAAATAAAAAGTTATGCCACAATATGAGTATTAGATGATGTATTTGTATACAGAATAAATACAGTTGGATACGAATTCCTACGAGAAATTGGAGACTGTATTGGACCACCTCCGGTAAAGTCATAGAATGTGTTGAACATCAAAGGAAACAACTGACTCAGAGTGTCCCCAACCTAACCGCTGCTGCAGGAGGTAGGCCAGAATTGTACAGACTGATGGTGGAAGGGCGTCTCCTAAATGGAAGGACTCCACGGTGACCAGGAGACGCTGGCCTGTTTCCCATCTATTATGTCATCCTCACTGGGGGCGGCTGGCAACAACCGGATCTTAGTCGCTACTCCAGGGCTGTTCATCTTAGCTCGTTCGTCTACCTTTTCTTCTTCCTCTCTTCATTGACCTCCTCAACTTCATCAACTTCATCGATTTCTTCAACTTCTTCAACTTCTTCAACTTCTTCAACTTCCTCTACTTCTTCAGAGCTTAGATCATCAAGGTCTTCGTCACTGTCCTCATCAGATTCCTCTGAGGATTCGTCACTGTCCTCATCAGATTCCTCTGAGGACTCGAACTCGTCGGAGGCCACCTCACTCAGGAACTCGACCCTCTGTCCGTAGAACTTGAGGAACAGGTCCCTAGCGATGGCAACCTCGTCAGTGTAGTGTGGAGCCTGGGGAAGAGTGGCAGGTGAGGGGCACATTCACAAGGCCAGAAAAACTGTTGGATGTCAATGCAATATCCAGCGAATACGAGTCCACTTGTCACCTACCTGAGGAAGGGCGTCGCTCTCAGGATGGTAACCATCTTCGTCAGCGTCGAAATTAACGGACACTTCCTGTCCAGTTTTGTCTACGAAGGCAAAAGATCCGGTGACCTGAGGATAAAGTGCTGGGTTCAGGGACGAAATTAGTCTAAAGACTAGACCATATGGTTTCATTCAACTTGAGGAATACGTCAAAAACATATTGAATGCACTTTACTTGTTCCTTTGAATGTAATATGCTGGTGTCACAGTATTTTCAGCAGTGTCTGTCTTTCATCATTTTTGTAATGTTCAACCTTACCAGCCAGCTCCTGTACCAGTTGAACTGGTGCAAGAGCTCTATACTGCTGTTGTTGTATCCTATCGTTATCTTTAACACCAACCTCCATTAACATCGCTACTGTCCTACCACATCCATTATAGTCTACTTTACCTCAGCATTTTTACACACCAACCGAACTCCATCCATTTACGCGACCCACTCCCAGTGCCCACCGGTCCTTCATCTAACCATAATGTTGATGTCTCTGTACCCGTCACCAACCCCAGACCCAACCCTTGCCGTCGGTTTCCCTGTGCCCACCACCCACCCCAGACCCACCTTGCCAAAGGCGTCTCTCTCCTCCGCCCGCTCTTGCTGTGGGAGGGAGAAGGAGAACACGTAGGTGCCGTCGGGGTTGTGGGAGACATCATGATGGTTTTGCCTGAAGGTGGAGAGCAGCGGCACGTCGTCCAGGTCATCTGTTGGGAGCGCAGCGGCTGAGGACACCCCCATCAGGGACATGAACCCTACCTGAAGAAACTATTCTGTATTATTCTCGATACTATCTGGAGCCTTATCTTAATCTTTATACTGATAAACTTTTATACTGACAAATCTAGTGTTAAAAAAATTCAGTATTCGATTAGACTTTGACGTACAAAAGAAGGTAAAGATTGAATTTGTACCTTTCTATAGAATAATGATTCCCGTGCAATCACTAATGCTCGCTACTGCCATAAAATGACTTAGAATTTCAAGGAATTGAATATAGGAACGTAATGGAAGACTTACCAGGAAAGAGACGGCGTGGATAACTTTATAAGCCATAGTTAAAGTCTCCAAATTTCTATACTGTTGCAGGAGTGTTACAACGGCCAGGCTGCGCACAACACTTGTCCTTTAGGAGTATTGCCAGACTTGTCACTGTCCGGTACACCTTCTCGTAGTCCCACCTGAACCACAACTTGTATATAATCCTGGATTGCCTGAGTTTATATTGGATCGCGTTTAAGGGAGGCGACTGCCTTTCACGGCTCCAGTAGCCTCTCTCACTCAACAGGACCTTGAAAGGTCAAGCTTACACTGGAGAAAAAAAAGAATGTCAGGTTTAGTAGTGTAGATAAACGTTAGTTATATCCTATATGTCGCTAACTATAATCTATAATGGTTTGCGAAATACAGGAGTGCATGTCAAAATGAAATAGCTGCAGGAAAGAATATGATAAAGGTACATTCATTACTGTCTTGTTTCGTTATCCAGCAAAATGCTTTCATGGGGATACGTTTTCTTTTTCTTAACTAAATACTGTACATTGCTTAATATATGATTACATGCATATTAAGCTTGACTTTTTGCCTCAGGTCCTTCCATATGTCGTTAGCAGCCCTGGTGAAGGGCAGTTAAGGATCAGGTTAGGACAAGTTTGCCAGACTGGAGACAAGATCAGCGAGGTATGTATGGAACAACTCCATAGTGGACAAGCTTATCCTTGACTCCCTCGCATGTAGGTCACCAACCCCATGTTGCCACCCGCATACTGTAGAACTCCTAAAGTTGCCGTCAGTACATTGTGGGGCCCCTCATATTACCAACAATACATGGGGAGTTTTTCATATTATCACTAGTACACTATAGGATTCATATTACCACTAGTACACTGTGGGATTTATGTTACACCAGTACACTGTGGGACTCCTCATGTTGCCACCAGTACACTGTGGGACTTCTCATGTTACCACCCGTACACTGTGGGACTTCTCATGTTACCACCAGTACACCGTGGGATTCATATTACCGCCAGTACACTGTGGGACTTCTTATGTTACCACCCGTACACTGTGGGGCTCCTCATGTTACCACCAGTACACTGTGGGACTCCTCAGTTACCACCAGTACACTGTGGGACTTCTCATGTTACCACCAGTACACTGTGGGACTTCTTATGTTACCACCAGTACAGTGAAATTCCTGAAGCCTCCTGGTTCATGAAGCTTGGTTTCCTTGAACACTCGTGTGCAGACGGTGGCCATTTCTCTCTATCGGTCCATCACGTCTCAGAGAGAGGTTATCAAAGCGAGCCAGACAATGTGGGTAGGGTATGTGGAGTGAGATGGCCAGCGGACTAACAGCTTTTAATATAATTCAAGCACGTTCCTGGTAACCAAATTATCTGACTTAACTAAAAGATGAATCTACACTCAATAATATCTATGATTTTGATATAAAAAAATCACCTGTTCATCGATCTAAATATTCCTTTGAGAGAGGCTACTAATATATTAGTTAATGACACCTCAATAATCTTTCCAATCTTTCCCTATAACTAAGATCCCTCATTTCTGTCTGGTACATACTTTGCTGCTCTCCTCTGGACCTTCTGTATGAGTTCTTCATGCATTTTGTGTTTATTGATTTAACTTTAGAAGCGTATTCTAGCTTTGGCCTAATCCGTGAATAACATTATTTGCACCTCCCTAGTTAAAAGGATTCTAAGCATTTCTCTTCATCTACCTCTGTCCTATATTCTTCCCACATGAACCTCTATATTTCTAATCTTTTCTGTCACCACATGAAGCCTCGAAAGGAACCATTGATCTGATGGCGTCGTATTTCATTTACAGGTATGTCCTCCTTGACATAGTTCCTCACCCTTGTCACCCTGTTGCACTAACCCAGCGAATGGATCTGACCCGAGCCATAGATGGTCACCTAAAGATGCCCTGTCGTGAATGGTTGAGTCATATCATATGTTCATGCACCAGTCTCAAGTATCTATATCAAAGGAAACTTTACGTCATATTGAAAGTTTCCTGTTAACTTCTAATAAAAGAAAGAAATCACAGCGATCTTTTTTCATACGCCAGTTCGTAATGCATGACGTATAACACGGACTTACTTGCATTTATATAAATTGTAACTAAAAATGCATATCGTGGTAAGCATACCTCTACACCGACCATATAGAAAGAGCTATCTCTTTTTTTTCCTTTACTTTCTAACAGGACACTTTGCCCGCGACCATCCTGCTGAGCGTGAAAGGCAGACCCACTCCTAGATAAGACCTGGCGACCCGATATAAACTCAGCCGTCCAGCGTCGTTTATAGAGTTGTAGCTCAGGAAGGACTACGAGAGGGTGTGGACGGTGGTGTGTCTGACGATACTCATAAAGGACAAGTGTTGTGCTCAGCACCAGCCGTTGTAACACTCCTGAAGAGATACAAGACGCTGGAGACTTCAACCATGACATATAAAGTGATCTACGCAATCTCTGTCCTGGTGAGTAGGTTTAGGAGTTCCTCTGCTCAATTTCTGAACATGATAAGTTGATCTAGGGTCATAACAGACAAAGTTCACTGGTTCAAAATTGTGTTCATTATAACAGAGATCATAATTAACTCCTTGAATACCTCGTACATTCTTTGGTGAGACATATAAAGTACAACAATTTTATGAAATCTTTCAGTAAAAAGTGTATAAACACTGAAATCAGCACAATATATGCAATCTAATCGTTGTTTTTTGTCTTCTTTAGATAGGGTTAATTCTCCTGATGGGGGTGTCCTCAGCCGCTGCGCTCCCAACAGATGACGTGGACGACGTGCCGCTGCTCTCCACCTTCAGGCAAAACCATCATGACGTCTCCCACAACCCCGACGGCACCTACGTGTTCTCCTTCTCCCTCCCGCAGCAAGAGCGGGCGGAGGAGAGGGACGCCTTTGGCAAGGTGGGTCTGGGGTGGGTGGTGGGCACAGGGGCTCACGTGAGACTGGTGAACAGAAAGAGAGATGAGTCAAGGTGAGGCTCCGATGAGTGGAGTTCGGGTGAGGTAGTCAGCAGCTGAGGCAAGACAGGCTACTGATGTGGGATGTGTGAGGTTAGTAATGGATGCTGTCGGAGGCTGAGTTTAAGGAAAAGGATAGAATACAACGGTAGTGGTGTTGAGGGTGGGTGATCTGGGTGAGCTAAGATGCATTCGAGCGGTGACCTGGTCCAGGAGTTGGCTGGTGAGGGTTAACACTACAGGTGAGATGGCGAACAGATATTGCCAGCGACACTGTGGCAACAAATGATACATTAAAAGAAATCAAATCTAAGTAAGTTTGCTATCAAAGTGATGCGAACAGATTATAAATGTGTCTCTATAAGCCACTGAAAATGAGAGAAATATTTGACAATTACAGAAACCAACCTTTCGCTTACTATTCATGCCATGATTTGATATAAAAAAAATCATGTGGTCTAGTCCTTTCTCACTTCATCTCTAATCCAGCACTTCATCCTCAGGTCACCGGTGCCTTCGCCTTCGTAGACAAAACTGGACAGGAAGTGTCTGTTCATTTCGACGCTGACGAAGATGGTTACCATCCTGAGAGCGACGCCCTTCCTCAGGTACGTGATTGGTAAACTTGTGTTCGCTGGATATCACTTTGACATGCAATAGTGTCTCTTGCCCTTATGAATGTGCCCCTCACGTGCCACTCTCCCCCAGGCTCCACACTACACTGACGAGGTTGCAATCGCTAGGGACCTGTTCCTCAAGTTCTACGGACAGAGGGTCGAGTTCCTGAGTGAAGTGGCCTCCGACGAGTTCGAGTCCTCAGAGGAATCTGATGAGGACAGTGACGAATCCTCAGAGGAATCTGATGAGGACAGTGACGAAGACCTTGATGATCTAAGCTCTGAAGAAGTTGAGGAAGTTGAGGAAGTTGAGGAAGTGGAGGAAATTGAGGAAGTTGATGAAGTTGATGAAATTGAGGAGGTCGATGAAGAGAAGAAGAAGAGAAGGTAGACAATGTCTCAAAGATGACCAACTCAAAAATAACGACGAAGAAACAGATGTCACCAGCCTCCCCAAAGGAGGAGGACAGTGATGAGAAGCAGGCCAGCCTCTCCTGTTCACTGTGGAGTCCTTTCCTTCAGGAGACGCCCTTCTGTCAGCATCGCTGACTAAGACGATTCCTTTGATGCTCAACTTAATTCTTAGGTTTTCTTGAAATAATACTCTGCTCCCTCCATAGGTCTACAGGGATTCACACCAATATTTATCAATTCTTTATACAAATACATTATTGTTCATATTGTGTCATATCTTATCATTTCATTTATTCACCAAGTGAATGACCCTCGTGAGGTTAGTTCAGTGATAAGCGTTGCTTCAACATAAAACTGTGACCATCCATAATTGTTCAGGTGCAGTGAGCTAGGCGATGATTCATGCTTTACATAGTCTATTTCCTTCCTAACTTAACCGCAAGAAACATAGCTGGTCAGCTGTATCCTCAGCCTCCAGTTTTCATGGAACTACACAATGTCTCTCATTAAAGATTGTATATACTGAGTATATATTCTTTACACCTCTGTATTAGCGAGCAAAAGATATGGACATTATTTTAGACAAAATAAGGCAAGGATGAAAAAGAGACTGGAACGAGAGAATGCGTGGAAAGAGGGTGTAATGGCTTGGCATGCGTGATACACGCAAGAGTTAGAGGCAGGGCGTCAAGATGAGAACATCATTGAGAACATGAAGAAAAAGAATCTAACATTCTATCAGAAAGGCGACTGGAAACCTTCACTAATCTCTTAGGATTGGAACAAACTCTTGAGAAAAATAAACTGACACACACGACGACGAACTTATGGTCCAAACTGCTGGGGTCAGTAAATGGAAGCTTCCTTTCTCTCGTCCTAAGATTGTATCGTCTACCGGATCAATAGACGGCCTTCTCTTTATGATTTAAGGAAGTCCTGTGGCATGAGAACCACTGTCATCAGCGTCTGGTGGCCAGAGTGGCTGTCAAAAGTGTCAATGGTGAGTCAGCCATCTGCTTCATGTCAAAGGAGTTTGGCGTCGGGCTAACCTGAGCTGTGGAGTTTTACAATTACGTTTAGAATCTTACCCTTAATAAAGCCATGTTCAAATTGGATTTTGAGAATGACCTTAACATTGGGGAAAGTTGAAGACTTTATGAGAAAACTTCTTTATGGCTTTCATTCTTGCTCTCATTCATATGTGCAACTATGTGCAAATATATGCATGACCCTCTTGGTATGTGGCAAAGTTTGTTGAGCTGAAAGGTGGCCGCCTTCTTCTAGTCTACTTACGTTCCAAATCATTTGTAACCAATTTCCCAGTGAGATAAATATCTTGCTTCTTTGATAATGGTACCTTGGTAGAAGTTGTAGAGTTAATGACGGATGACCTTGCATTTGCAACTTTTTAATTTAGCTATTTGTACTGTATCGGGGTGGGGGTGGGGGATGGGGGGGGGGGCACCCTACGCTCGTGGGACCCATCTCTTATGAGAGCTTGGTAAATGGTGGGTTATCTCCCATTACCCGTCGGGCCATCGATGTCATATTAGATAAAAAGATCGGAGACCTAAAGATGGTGGAAAAGAAATCCAGTACCATTTGTGTCCATGACGGCCCTTTTTCCTCCTTATTACGTATTCAACTTTCGCATGATTAACCTACTTCCTAAAGGCTTCACCATGGTCTAGGAGGAGTGACAGACTCAGGGAATGTGACGAAAAATTGAAGTCTAGCTTTAATGAGACGATGAACCTTAGTATCAGTACAGAGACAAGCAAACCTTCCTCTTATGCTTCCAGCAAACTGGTATGTGAAACACTGAGAGAGGCCCCACGTAGCCTTACAGGGGGACTTGATCTTAGATATAATTTTGCAGTTAAACTTTGAGATAACTCAAACAGATGGTTCATCCAGACCCACTTCCCAGTAAACCATCAAGGTAAGTGGTCGAACTAAACCCACCGCAGAAAAGCAAGGCTTCACAATATTGCACCCGATTTTCTTTTTCATTAAACCACAGTCTTTTTAAACTTATCAGACTCAGCTTGCCAGTTACATCTCCCTCATCTGTTACCCACTCTGACAGTCAATACTAACCCTATCATAGCACTAACAGGAACAACTTAAGAACTTCTTTATCAGCTGACCGTAGTGAGGTTATCGCCTTATCTTGAACGATGCTTCTGTGTCTTTCTTGAATGAATAATGATAAAGTAGTTTTGCAGGATTGGAGAGACATATATACCCTCATCTTCTACAGCTTCCTCTTCCTCTCTTTCCTTCACAAATTATAGTTTGAGTCCATTCAAGCAAGGGATCTGGCGCGTCGGATCTGAGAACTTCTCTCATTCTGCTTTCGTCTCTGCATCACTGTAAAAGTTATCTGTGAAGCAGAGCTTTCGTTTAATCAAGAAAAATGTGACAGCCTCCTATATGTAACCAGTGACCTCTGTCATCATACGCTTCCTCCGCATGATCGTTCCGAAGACGCCATAGTTTTATCTCCTGGTGATTAACCATCTCATTTTCTCTCTATAATCTTCCATCTGAGTCTTGAATTGCTTTAAGATTTCTTAACTCCCTGTGGCATCCCTTACCGTTCGTCAGCCCTCTCTGCAATATCCTTTCCCATAATCCAAAAGTACTTTTCTCTAGGAACAAGATGAGTCTATAGACAAGATGGCATCCAGCCTCGTATTTGAGGTCATATACCTTTGAACTTTGGCCCCTGATTTCTCATCTTTTCCGCTTCAACTTAAGAAAAAAGGATCTTCCAATAGAGAAGAGGCAACTTGGAAAAACTTGATGCCTCTCAAGCCTACTTTCTTCCTCTTTTCCATTTGAATCCCCTCAGAATTCCCATATCTATCGATGGCTCTGTCAGCCCATCATTAAACTCTTTATGATAAAGATAAATGGTATTAGTGTCACGTCAGACCTGTCATGCAAAGTCCATAGTACATAGATAGCTATGCATACCTCAGAGAAACTAGGAGATTCTTGTTTAGATGCCAAAAATCTCTTCTTACGAACAGATATCCCGATTATGTAAGGAATTGTTCCCTCCTTGTGTGGAGTATTTCTCTCACACCTGAGGAATTTCTCAAACCTACAATCTAGCTTACGGACTCTCCCCATCTGACCTCAAAGCAATACCGGCCTTGATGTTGGTCTTTTGAATAGATAATTAACAAACACCTGCCAGAAGAAGGCATCGCCCTGAGGACGGTAACCATTTTCGTCATCGTCGATTTAAATAGACACTTCCTGTCCGGCTTTGACTTCGAAGGCGAGGGAGCCGGTGACCCGAGGACGAAGTGCTGGAGTCAGGAATGGTGTTAGTCTTAAAGCTGGACGATGTTATTTTGTTTTGCTTTGGTTTTTGCTCCTGAGACGTGGCTGGTTGTGTGCCCCCTCGCTATTAGTTCTACCATACAACATTCGGCAAGCTGCTGCGTCACATAATTACTGTGTAGGCGTTAGTGACTCAAAAGTGATCTATTGTGATGTCTGTTTCTTTCCTTACGCCGCTAAGCTTTAGAGCTATTCACCTACTTGTATCTTCCACAACAACTACGATCTGATTCACTTTAAAAGGAAGGTTTACTACTTCTTCCCAAACGATTAAATGATTTATCCTCTTTTTTCAACACTTTTCTATCTTTTAAGCCAGATTTCTTAAGATCTGGCCAGGGACATGGCTTTGATGTGGGATTGGAGTCTTTGAGATGATTCTGCTGATAAGAATGTTGTCCATGTCTCACTCACTACACCAGGACCCACTACGGATGGTCATAGGTATGTGATGAAGCAACGTTCTTCACAAGGATAATCAACTTGGTGGATAAATGAAATAGAAAAGTATGGCAAAGAATGAACTATTTATTATGCAATATCATAATGTAGAATAAATAAGACTTGACATGGGATCCTGTAAAATGTGTGAGTCTAGCTGATCATCTCAGGTAAAGCTGAGGTCCAAGGTGAGCACCACAGGGGAATATTTGACCCAGCTTGTCCCCAGCCCAGGAGTATCCCCTGCTCCAGGAGGCTGGTCAGAGTTCTGCTGCCTGCTGGGGGAGGCGCGTCTCCAGAAGGGTAGGACTCCAGTAAACGGGAGAGGATGACCTGCTTCTTTTTATTGTGTCCTGATCCTCGGAAACGGCTGTTGCTTGGTTGTTATTCCCTGGTTGTTCGTCTTGGAATCATTTTCTACCTCCTCTTCCTCCTCTTCTAATCATCATCTTCCTCAGAGCTTGAATCATCTTCGTCACTGTCTTCAAAAGAGTCCTCGTAAGATTCGGACTCGTCGGAGTTCACCTCCGCCAGGAACTTGGCTCTGTTTTCGAAGTACCTGAGGAACTGCTGCCTCGCGAGAGCAACGTCGTTAGTGTCCAGAGGGGCCTGGGGAAGAGTGGAAGGTAAGCGAAAGTTCACAAGACCAGGACAACTGGTTTGATATAAAGGCTTTGTCTTTTGAATATGTGATCAACTGTTACCTACCTGAGGAAGGGCGTCGCTTAGAGGGCGGTAACCATTTTCGTCAGCGTCGAACTGAACAGACACTGCCTGTCCAGCCTTGTCTACGAAGGAGAAGGAACCGGTGACCTGAGGACGAAGTCGTGTTGGAGTTACGAATGAGGTTTGGTTTGCTGTGACGAATATTAGTATGAGTAGCGAGCCTGAGGAAAATGCTTAGCTACATTTCGCTATCAATGACTGTCAATATTTCATCTTTTTTGTAGATATTGATTTATTTACTTTTTGTGATCCTTTATTAATGCAATATATCCTTGCTGAATATTGGTTTCTGTTGATCTATTTCTTGTCGCTACACTGTTGCCGGCAGTGTCTGATCTTCGTCATTCTTGGAGCGTTCATTCTCACTAGCCAGCTCTTGTGCCAGTTTCCCCCTTGAACACTTGTTTATTACCCAGTTTATCCACCCTCAACACTTGTTGTCACATCCCATCACTACTATCCTTAAACCCAGCCTTCAACATCATCCATCACTCGTCCTCACACATCCCACATCAGCAGTTTCTCTTGTCTCAGTTGTTATCAACTTCACCGAGTTCCACACGTCAGAGCAATTACATTTCATCACTGCCGCCAACATCCTTCTATTTACCCACCCTGGCTCCATTTTTCCTTTGGCGCCCGTACGCCCATCCCATGACTCGTCTTGCACCCGCAACTCACTCCAGACCTACCTTGCCGAAAGCGTCCCTGTTCTCAGCCCTCTCTTGGTCTGGGAGGGAGAAGGAGAACACATAGGTGCCGTCGGATTCGTCTGAGAAGTCGTCCAGATCATCTGATGGGAGGGCAGCGGCTGAGGACTCCCCCAACAGGAGCATGAATCCTACCTGAAGAAGGAAAGAGCAAACTGGTACTTGATATGTTCTTCTGCGGTCTGTGGCAAAATATCTTACCTGAAAATTCTTTATGAGATTGAAATGCTTTTCAATGCAAAGATTATGAAGGAGGTATTCAAGTTTCCTGCCGTAGTTAGAATAATTTTAAGGAGTCGTTTGCGATGGGAATCGATCTGTAACAACATATGCTTAGAACTTGAACATAGGAACATCTAAAAGTACTCACTAGGAAAGAGATGGTGTGGATCACTTCACAAGACATAGTTGAACTACTCACAGGGAAAAAAGATGGCGTGGATCACTTTATAAGACATAGTTGAAATTACTCACAGGGGGGAAAAAGATGGCGTGGATCACTTTATAAGACATAGTTGAAATTACTTAAAAGGCAAGAGATGGCGTGGATCACTTTATAAGACATAGTTGAAAGTACTCACCAGGAAAGAGATGGCGTGGATTACTTTATAAGACATAGTTGAAAGTGCTCACCAGGAAAGAGATGGTGTGGATCACTTTATAAGACATAGTTGACAATACTCACCAGGAAAGAGATGGCGTGGATCACTTTATAAGACATAGTTGGTCTCTTATGTATTGTACTGGTGCAGGAGTGTTAACAACGGCTGGTGCTGAGCACAACACTTGTCCTTTATGAGGTATCGTCAGACTCACTACAGTCCACACCTTCTCGTAGTCCCTTCTGAACCACAACTTGTGAACGATGATGGAGGCTCGAGTTTATATTGGGTCGCGGGGTCATATCTAGGAAGAGGGATGCCTTTCACACTGCCCGCGACCTCCCACCCTTGAACAAGACCTTGAAGGGCGATAACCATCGTGAGGAATCTCTAAAAACACTGTCAACCTGTTAGAATATTACTCCTGTCTGTTTTTATGAATACTTTTAGGTGCATTGCGTACGAATAATCAAGGAACATGTCGCACCTGTTCGCTGGAGAGCTGAAAAGGGACAAGAGTCTCCGTAATTATCCTTCTGGTTAAGATGTTGAATGAGATGCCAACATCACACCTTTTCAACATTGACACAGACGTTGTGAATGATGTAATAACTAAGAATTTATGTGGATTGTGACCTTTCACCTCCAGCCCCTGCCCTTGGAGAGGGTCAGTTAAAGGTTGGGTCAGGTCCAGTCTGTATAGCAACAGCAGGATGAACAGGGTAGGTAACTGGACCACTTGGGGATCTCACTTCTCCTTGGCTACCAGACATCTGGGTCAGCTGTTTCTTGCCACAACCAAGGCAATGTGGGTCTCCCTAAACATGTGATACAGTAGTGTATCAGGTCATATTCCATCACCTTCCATCTATCTATCCTGCTGTGTTGCTTAGTTCTCCTCAGATGCCTCTCCTCCCTCACACTGTCAACCTTACCATCTTTTTCCTCCCTCACACTAGCAACATTACCATCACCCTTCCTCCCTCACACTACCAACGTTAGAATCATCCTTCCTCCATCACACTACCAACGTTAGAATCATCCTTCCTCCCTCACACTGACAATGTCACTATCCCCTAGCCTCCCTCCCTCCCTCCCTCCCTCCATCACACTACCCACGTTGCCATCTCCCTAACTCCCTCCCTTCCTCCTTCACACTGCCAGCGCTACCATACCCCTCCCTGACACTCTGCCACTCCCTACTGCTCAGTAAGAGTCATCACTGGTGTAGTCTGTAAGCTACAGCCACAGGTTTTATGATCAAATTCAAGAGGAAATAAACATCTCGAGTATTCTTTTGTGCCTCCAACTTTCCCTTCTGTGCTGTTGCTTAACTCCGGCCATAAGCCCTCCGTGGATGAAGCACTCTACTTATAATGATCATCCACAGGATAACATTCACTGTGTGTCTTAAGAAACCACTGTGAAACATCCACTCTAAACCTTCACCAACCAATGGTCAGTGGATGACATCCACTGTAAACCATCATCAGGAAGGAAAAACATCCACTCAAATCTTCACCAACCATAGACAATATCGACTATCTTTATTGACCACTAGCATATATTCAGTTTCCACTTCACCAGTCACTGGACAACATCTGCTCGCATTCTACATCTACAGAAGCGAGTTCGGAACCCTTCATCTGTACCTCACCAGACAATGGACAACATCCTCGTCATATCCTCACCAATTAGTGGCCACCATCCCCTTTCTCTCTTGCAATCAACCATTGGAGCATAACCATTCTACGTTTTTAACAGCCACTTGACAGCAACATCCAGAACTGATGAAGATAACTGTTGAGGTGGTGCAAGACGAAGAGCAAGTGTTCCTTCAGTTGATATTTCTGCCGAGCCTCATCTGCATGTCCCAAGAGGGTCACCCTCAGCACTGAGTCTTTTTCTCTTGTTCTTACTGTTAGATTCGCCAGATATGTCCCTGGTACGGGCTCTTGTCCTCTGGTAATCTGTTCTCTGTCCTCTTTGAGTTCTGGAGGAGGGTACGTTAGGATCCTTGAAGTCTAGCAGTTCATTTTTGGTCTGCTTGGTCCTTTCTCATCTCTAGGTCTTTGGGGACAGACATTAAGAGATAATCAAACTGTCTCTGGCTGCAATATTACCAGACTCAAGAGCAACAAGTGTGGCGGATAAAAATTTGTAGATGTAGGTTGAATCATATCTCAACTGGTATTGTTTCTCGTTGTCTTGAGTTCGCCTTATTTCTCTAGTGCTACTGAACCTCAGGATATACTATTTAACTACGCTGTTCAGAACCCTCTAAAAATTCCTCTTTCTATTCCTTGCATCCGTTGAATCTTATGTCTTTGTAGTCTTTTGATTGTCCCGATCCTAATGGTTAACACTTGTAATCCCCAACTATCCAACATACCTAGTCCAATACCATTTTAGTCTCCTGTATTCCTAATCTCTTCGCATCCAACCCCTCTCTATCCACTACAAGCTGTGGTAATTAATGTCTTAAAACTGTAAACCAGAAAAGGAACTAATTCTCCAATCAACAAAGTCTCATGATTCCACCTACAGATTTCCCAATCTTTCCCTGATATCCTTATCTCTGACCAATTCATCTAATTCAGCGGTAGATTATATTCGTCAGTGAATGAAAGAAAATAGATGCTTACAAGTCAGCTTAACTCCCACCTTCACATTATCAGTAGTCTTGTTTCAGTAGTCAATACATCATAGCCAACATCTCCGGGAGGATTTCTTACCCATAATCGAACCCAATATACACTACCACACTCCACTGTAATCTTCTACATTATCTTTATATATTCATTCCCATGCTAGCCTTCCTCAAAGACAGACGTGCCTGCTGTGTGCTCCTGCGTCTTATGAATCCAGGTCGGATATTATGGCCTAATTCATCACTTTCTGATCTGTTTTTCCCACATTTTTTCAAGGGGGACTTTTCTGTTATTCTAATTGTCTTTAACTGAGTTCTCTTCTGTTGTCCTGAGAGGTGCTATCAGTCTAGACGTAAAACGAAAGGGAAGAAACTCCTTCAGGTCACTTGAGCTGAGGGAACACCGTACACTTAGAGACAACACGGTAAGCACCACACTTGCTGATCAAGGAACGCGGTCAGTGGTCATAAGGTCGAAGGTGCAGAACCCTTACAGTTCAGGTTATGAACTGTTTTTGTTCAAAAAGGGACGTTGGCACGTCCAGTTTTTTTTTAATGATATTACTCTACCCTTATTAGGTTTGCAAGTTGCCTCGAACGAGACGGATCCTGGAGGAAGAGATGACTACATCTCTTGGTAAAAAGAGTTTTCTAATCCACTTGGAGTATGTCCTTCAGGAGCTCGTCCAAACCAGCTTGTTGGTCGCATCTCAGAATAAAGCTATTGATGTTCAAGCACCTCATGCTGATCCTTCTTTCCCCAATCATACATTCCGACCTTTCTAAGCAGCGCAGGAGGTGCCAAGCCCTCAAATGTATGCCCTTGTTGCCAGTAACGATAAAAGATTGTTTTCTGTCTTTGGATGATATCGAGTTCAATGAACAAAAGGTCAGTCTGCTGTGTAACTACGATTCGAGGTCAGCTGGAGGATTTTGGTGCCAGGAACCCATCAAGCCGTAAATGCTTTAGCATTCCAAATATCTGGACTAGTGAAGTAACCGATGTTGTTGAGGCTGCCTGTAGTGGCACTAACAACAATGCACTTTATTTTGTCACGTAGGTACTAACAACGTAGTAATGGAGAGATCGGCGAAGCTTCTGCAGAAACATTGACTGCTTGTTCGTCGTTTTAAGAGGCAAATCTGATGGCATTATTCCAGAAATACCTTCTTCGGTAAGATGTTCAGTTTTGATGATAGAATTGTGACTCTGTTCACAGGAGGATGGTGAAGTTATAAAACCTTGTGGCAGTATTTCTACAGAAGACCTGATATGTGCATTAAGGACGACCTTCACCTGACTGAATTAAAATTCTAAGTTGGATAACGAGAAGTAAAACAGAAAAACCAGAGAATAGTCAAGGTAATTAAGTGATGATGTCAGTTAAAAGAACATTATTATAACATCAAGAAATACTCGTAGAGAGAAGGATATTGACGAAGGTGGAAAGAGTTTAAACTATTTCAAGTGGCAGATGTTATCATAGGTGTGTGGGTAAACATACTGAAGCTATGTTAGCATTACCACATTACGGCATATGATGCTATGATAGATAATCTAGACAGTAAAGTAGACTAGAAAAAACATTTGAGTACGCTTTATGAAACTATAAGGGTACATTTGATCTATAACATGTGTGAGAAGACTTGTAAGGCATTTCAATGAAACTGGTCAAGGTGACCCAAAATAAATATCTGGGATAAAGCTGAATAAGTTCCTACACATGGGAAAAAAAAGTATCTAACAAATTTTATGTGAAATTATATGATACCACGGACGTAGAATTTTGAGAAATGCCCATTGGTCTGGCCTCACACCGGTAGCCCGGCTCTCATGATACTGTAATATATCAATTAGTAGCGACATCCCTCATCATTTGCCCTAATAGATATATCTTTCAATTCATATTTCGATGAAAATTATCGTAAAAAAATGATCGATGGAAAAAATCGTCTCACATCCACGCTTATCATCCTTACTACAGAGACAACACGAGCCTTGTTCATCATATCGAAATATATCTGAACCATCCTTTATGGTAAATTTTTTTTGCCGTGTGTTCCATAATAGGGACGACACAAGGGTTCCTCACCACGACTGTAAAAAGCGAATTTATTATTGTGTTGTTCCTATCAATCTGGACCCGACGAATGAGGAACCCGATGATGACCCAAATAGTCGTCGGCCCCTCTGAAGGTCATGGGGGAGGTCAAGTAAGGGGTAACAGAGGTAGAAAAAAAAAAGAAAAGACCTGAAATGTCTATCAACTTCATCAAGATTAGGATGAAAATAAACCTAAAGATAAACACTTTAGTTCGACTTTGATCTATGTTTGAGTCTAAGACCAGAGAATGTAATCAGCCTCAGACATCAAAGATATTTGGATATTGAAATGAATATTCGTGTAAGACGAATGACTTAGACACATATCTTGAAGTTTCATTACTTTACACAGAAAATAAATGTGGTATAATCAACCATACTGTAGGGGCGATTGCCCACATAGGCACTGGCTTATGTGGTAACAGAATACAGCACTGCTTATGTGGTACCAGAATACAGCGGCGGTGGTAGAATTAGTACACAAAAGTACACCCCAAAGCAACAAACCAAAAATATTGTAACCACAAATACATATATTAAAAGTGGGTCATGGAAAATCCGATATGTTAAAGGTGGGTTATGAAAAAAATCCGAATTCGTAATGTTGTGAGGAAGAGGGTGACATAATGAGTGGTATGTGACATTCTAAGTGGAGGTGTGACACGTGTGACATGATTCTTATGGCAATGACAGTATCATCTGATACGCTAAGTACTGGAGTGACATGACTGATATTACATAATGGCAGAGTCATCTGACGCTCTGAGTGTAGCAGGAGCACGTTTCATGTAACAGAGCCATCTGACGCTTTCGCAATAACACACTTGCTCAGATATTGTCAAAACAGAATCCCTCCCTCACCACTGATCAATTTCGCCGCGATTACTTCTTGTGTCGAGAGACCTCTGGCCTAAACATATTTCAAATACACGACAGACATTTATTTGCTCTGACCACACTAATCCATGAATTTATGTTCTCCTCTACTACCACGAACAACCTTGGTGTGTCTCAATGATCTGCTGCTGTTTGAATTCTTCATTTGTATTCAAATAACTTTTCTGCGTTTACTACGACCCTGGCGATGTCTCACAGACGTTAGAGGAATTCAAGAGGGCTCTTGAGGAGGTAATAAAACTATTTCCACAAACGAATGAAAATATCAGGGATAAGATTTGTACCACAGGGTGATAAGGAGTTATATTGCCCGGTTCATGTTGGATTTTGTTGACCTCTGTGGGTCATTAGGTGAGCCTGGTAGTTCCTACGATTCATGGTACGGTAAATGATAGATAGTTAACCCCCTTGTTTCAGGAGGTTCGTCAGATGATGAGAGAGAGATCACTGAATAACCTCTGCTCTGTCTTATGTCCATAAATTGGAAACAGTGAGGGTCAGCATCCTTGAACACGAACATCATCAGTCGGAGGGTCAAGATGTGGGACAGATTCCATGAAGACAGTGACCATCAAGACCAACAGCTGCTCAACCAGACGCCAACCATGAGCCACGAACCATTTGGCATCCCATGGAACGTGTGAGTATGACGGAAGATTATGCTAAAATAGACATCCAGGGGCATCTTCAACCCTTGGAAAGTTTAAATTGAAGACCACGTGTGGCTGTCAAGAGTCATACAGAGTTCCGTGTGGCTGTGAAAGGTCATACAGAGTTCAGTGTGGCTGTCAAGAACCATACAGAGTTCCGTGTGGCTGTCAAGAACCATACAGAGTTCCGTGTGGCTGTCAAGAACCATACAGAGTTCTGTGTGGCTGTCAAGAGTCATACAGAGTTCAGTGTGGCTGTCAGAGTTCTGTGTGGCTGTCAAGAGTCATACAGTGTTCCGTGTGGTTGTCAAGAGTCATACAGAGTTCCGTGTGGCTGTCAAGAGGCATACAGAGTTCCGTGTGGCTGTCAAGTGTCATACAGAGTTCTGTTCTGATCAACAACGAAGGTCTAGTGTGTACCAGACTACGTGGATATCTTTGCACAGATGTATGACTCCTTTGAGCCTGTTGCTCAAGGACGCCCAGAGCTGACCCTGGTCCTGGGGAAGGTCTGACGTGGGTCCTGGGGAAGGTCTGACGTGGGTCCTGGGGAAGGTCTGACGTGGGTCCTGGGGAAAGGTCTGACGTGGGTCCTGGAGAAGGTCTGACGTGGGTCCTGGAGGTCTGACGTGGGTTCTGGGGAAGGTCTGACGTGGGTTCTGGGGAAGGTCTGACGTGTGTCCTGGGGAAGGTCTGACGTGTGTCCTGGGGAAGGTCTGACGTGGGTCCTGGAGAAGGTCTGACGTGTGTCCTGGGGAAGGTCTGACGTGGGCCC
>JAUUDZ010075955.1:0-20301 GCA_032361705.1 Panulirus versicolor
ATATATATATATGAGCCATTTTTTTCAACAAGCGGTAAGCGCTGGTCCAGCAATTCGTAGGTAAACGTAGACAAGCATACATCCTCTTCTCCTTCTGTCATCAAAAGCAATCATCTCTGCATACCTAAACCCCCTTTAGCACTAATTATGTGGATCTATACAAGTTCCTTACCAGTGCGTAGTGCCTGCCATGTCGATACAGGTCCTGGGGCTGCTGGAGAGCATAGGAGACTATAGATATCCTTTGGAGAATATGGCTTTTTTTTTACATTCTTTGGTGAGTGTAGCTGGTTATAGATATCCTTCTGGTTGACTGGGTTTATAAAAAACTAGCTTACCGCTACCTCCTTCCCCATTTGGCGTACAGGAGTCTAAATAAGGACGAAGAGTAGAACAGGTGACAGAGAAAGAAGCAGATTCGAAGAGACACCAGTACACGTGCAATACGGAGCGTTCTTGACCTGAGGGTCAAGGTAAAGGCCGAGGCTATCGTGTCCTAGTGTCTTGCCGTCGTATTCAAAGGTCGTAACACCTTAGTCAAGGATGGTACCGTCGTCGTGTTCTAGAACTGCACTGTAAGTGCTCTAGGGTTATACAAAAGTGCTCAAGCTTCACCGTTCTCCTCGAGACCTCAAACACCAGCTGGACTCTCGCCAACGATAAATGAAGCAAACAAAAGATTGTCGCTTTGACGACAAGTGAAACAAAAAACAAACGGGGTGGGGCTTGCATCATCGAACACCACGACTACTACGACCACTGCTGCTGCTGCTGCTGCTATTACGTTCGACCCAGTCACCCACGTACCAGATGAGTCAGACACTGCCCGATGGAGCGCCTCGCCTCCATTATTCAGTTTCCTTCCCATTTCAACGCTGCCTTCATTGGAAGTCATATTAGAAATCTTTGTGGAATGAGCTCTCGCTCTGCCCTATCCTCATTACTTTGCACTTAGTCGGCTTGCATTTCAACAACTTAATATCACAGGTCAAAAGAGTTTAATTAGTTTGTCCTTCAAGTTGATAAAATCCTCATTTATTGACCCCATTACGACCTGGACATCACCTACAAACCTCTGATGAATTTCGTAAAAAGTTTTGGATTATTTTCTACCGTGTCTAATTATGTTTTCAAAATTTCTCTGTTCCTCCTTTCTAATATTGTACCTTCCAAATGCTGGTTGGCTGTAGTGCCGCCTGTTTATTTCTCCACCGTACTTTACTAATGACGCCTTTTAATGAAATACGTAACTTTCTAACTTTTCCTTTTTATTTGCACCTTAAAGGTACCCATATTGGAACTCGATTTTCCAATTTGTGTAGCTATAGAAATTGTTTAGCTTTGTTTAGTTTCCATTATATCTCCTGAATGGATTCCTCTCTGATCGTTATACGTCCTCATTTTCCACGTTATCAGATTATTCCACACCCAGTAGGTGTATCATACTTGACATTCTCAGTTCCCATACTACTGTACGTCAACATAACTCCTAGTCATAACGGTGTATCCTCCCTTCTGATTCTAGCGTACTCAGCGACATGCTGGTATGGGACATTTCTCCGTACCAATAAAAACTTGTCTCTAGGATAGTGTTTGTAAGTACCTATTTGCACTGTATGGGGATGGAGTTTTACATTCGAGTGTGTGCGTTTCTGCTTTATATAAAACCTAAGAAAAAAAAATTGCTAAGTTTAGAATATTATACAACGAAAATTTAATGACGTCAAACACTAGCAGTTTTCTTTAGAATATAAGACCAATTACGGGTTGAGATTGCGCGTTCGAGAGCAGTATGTAATGGATACTTATAGTTCCTGTGGGACACCACAGTGGCCTTGATCAATATCATCACCGGTGTTGCCGAGACGAGGGAAGCAGCACGACTTTAGGTATGATGGCCTTGCACTTGAACTGGCCCTTAAGGGTCAGGTCAAATGCAAAGCCACCGTAACCAAGAGTCGTACTCTTTCGTCAGCCATTCCACTACTTTTTAGGCAACTAAGACAAAGCTTCGTTAGTGAGGCTGTACTGTACTGATCACGCTTACGAGAATCATCGTGAAAGTAAATTCGTATTTCATTAATTAATGTGAAAACTTTGTTTTCTTGTTCATAATTGCAACAATTACGTTTGTGTTTCGGTGCGGTAGAGTTCATTGCCAAGATCCAAACTTATAATAGTATACCCAAGCAATGTGTCATCATGCGCATATCTAACGATGTAAATTAGGAGATATAAATTTACTATGTTAAATTAACAAGAGTATTCAAATCATGGTTTAGCAGGTCACAGCATCACTTTAGTAAATCACAGTCAAGAACACTCCCTCTCTCTCTGTGACCAGGTATTGTCTATCCAGAGACGAAACCTCACTGTTTCTCCCTGGTATATTTGATGGATGTTATACGCTGATGATACTATGCACTGTGTGCTTCTTGCCCCACAGTTCTGGGAGGTGATAAGCGACGAGCACGGTCTCGAGCCGACGGGGCTGTACACGGGCACACACGAAATCCAGCTCGAACGCATCAATGTCTACTACAACGAAGCCACAGGTCAGTCAGACACCCTTTCCTTCATCATTACCAGAACCTCTCTGTGCTCGCTTTCTCTCTCATTACCTGTCTTTCCGGATGGCTAATCGCTGCTAAAGTAACCAGTAGGTCCCCTGGCGACCCTGCAAGTACAGTACGATTATTTGCTTCCACTGTGCCTGCATCAAGCGCAGTGGCTATCTGTGTTTACAGGAGGCTGTAATATGATGAACGTGGACGGCTGGAAGGAGCACCGAGGATAGATGGAGGAAACGTCTCTTGTGGCCGTGGTGGCTTCAATGTTTACTTGACATGTTCACTGTCTGTTCCCACTCATAGATTTTAGTTTTTTCTCATGGGGTTATGTGTGCACTGAGTAGATATACTCACATATTTATAGTAAGCTGCAGCAGATGTTGATGATGTGGTTGAAAGAATTGCAGATGAAAGTTTTCCCAATGTTCCATAACCTGCCAGAGTATGGGAGGGGTTCGAACGGATGTATCATCTCACCAGTTTTCGAAGTCAGAGCTCTTATGCCAACTCGACTCATTTTAAATATCAACTCTACTGCCGATGGGGAACACCCCACCACTGTTACCAGAACTGATCCTTTCAGCAGCCTCTTGGTCTTATGCTCATCGCTTACTCTGTAGAACCAGAAGCATCGGGTAAACAACGCCTTTAGTTACTGATGTGTTCCCCTGTATGAGAGAAGTGGGAAGTGCTGCTTCTCATGAATAAATCAGTAGGGCCACAGTGGTTCGTGTATCGAGCAGCAACGGTCACATGACCAGTGAGCGAGCTGCTTCACTGGCTCTCGTGATGTATATTGTGGTGGCTGGGAGAGAATCAGGTTCAAAAATAGACTAGACGAATTCCTTACTTGAAGTTCACAACATATGTTATCTGTCTCATAATTCAAAAAGAGTTTACATGTATTTTTACTCGGGTTCTTCACTTATCTACTCTTTCTCCGCATGCTTCCTGTCGAAATCTTGTAGTCAGGAATAACAGCACCAGAACACTACCACGACCTCACGTGACCTCCGACTCGGTTAATGTTTCCGTGAGAGCTGATAACTGATCCGGATATTCTCTCTCTCTCTCTCTCTCAGTAATGACATGGCTGCCTCACTCCGATACAAAACCCGATTATTTGTGGACCTTAACACACCGCTGGTCCTCTGAAAAGTAAAACAAGAATAGTTATTGAGTTACAGGTGTCGTTTAGTTCAGAGGCCTGGGTGTTGGTGCCGCAGATGAGAAGACTGACATCGCTTTGCGCCGGCAGGAGGACGATATGTGCCCAGGTCTGTGTTGGTGGACCTCGAACCCGGCACCATGGACGCCGTCAGGACCTCTGCCTACGGTTCACTGTTTAGGCCTGACAACTTTGTCTTCGGTAAGTGCCAGAAGCAGCAGCAGCTCCTGTGCCCGTTGTTCTGTCACTTCTGTGGCATGTCTGACCAGTAGGCTCTCATTGCAAGGGCCGAATACCTATAGCAATAGGATGTTAGGGTTACTTTCAGCTTTATTATCCTATCCCTATCTCAGTTAGGAATGTACATTGTTATTACTGGACCCCAGCAGAAAACTTCATAGATCAATAATCTTGTTAACTTCCTTTCCCACTGCAGTCCTCCACTAGATAGCCTCGTTATAGACCATCAGGTCCTCTATATTCAGCCTTTCATATACTGCCATAACTATCTTCCAGTAAATAACATTAGAAACCATCAGGTCTTCTGTTATCAGTTTTCCATGTGTCGCCATTGTTGTCCTCTAGCAGATAATTTCGTCATAAGCTTTCAGGCTTTGTGATGTTTCTCCCATATTCTAACACTTTTTCATACTCTGAATGTGAAATTCCATTTTGAAGGTGATGCCCCCCTCGCAACTTGTTCCCCTTTATTTACTAATGTACCTCCTCAAGGTTTTCTGATTTCGCCTATTTATTTATCTAACCACATACTCAGATTTGAGCACCACGTGTTCACTCTATTCCAAGAGGGCAACAAACCTAGTGCGTTTCCATTTCCAGGATGTTGTACATGAAATTGACATCTTGTATTAGTGTGTCGGCCATCCTGACTTAGGGTGGTTAACGGCAGAATCTGATAATGGAATATTCTAAGAAACCTTACCATCGTGATTCGCTTCCTGTTTCCTTTCTGTTGTTCTTATGTGGTTTCCTCGTTAAGATCCTGTTATCAAAATTCTTTGCTTCCAGTATTATCTTGATCGTTCCTCTATTTTCATTACATGTTTGGTCCAGTTGTTTACCATAAAAACTTATGCAGATTTTGCTTATCCGGATCCCATTCTGTACATTTTGATAGAACCTTTGTTCAACAGTAGTGTCTGATAGTTTAATTTGTCCCATACTGGAAGTACCCACACCACATGAGGGTTGCATGAAGACACTTTGCCTCTCTTCTTAGCATCAATGCGACAGTTTGAAGTTTCATAGTCTTCCAATATATAAATACGAATTATCTTGCCTACTTCGCTTCAGAAATCTAATTCCCTCACTCCTTATCCTTAGGTTTCATTTTCAGATGTAGGTCTGTGACAATAAATACCAAACGAATAAACGAGTCAGTCATGATACATCCCGTGAATACAAAACTACAAAACACCGGCTGGAGAAAGCAGATGCTACACAGAACAAGTAACCATAATTCCTCTGGATAGAGTTTTGTGTCAGCCGCCTCAGTAACCTTGGTAAAGTTGTTCCTATAACAAAAGAGATCACATGGACCTCATCTCTTAACCATAATGGATAGACCTTGAAAAAACTTACTGGTCATATCAAAGGCCAGCCCATTATTCCTAAGTTGTACCGTCGTGCTTAACAATAGTAATGTCATGTTCAAGGGGTTGAAACCGTTAAGTTATATCATGTATTTTGTAATAATTTTTGTAATACTTATCTGGGATTGTGTTGCCGGACAGGTCAAAGTGGAGCGGGTAACAACTGGGCGAAGGGGCACTACACGGAGGGAGCAGAGCTGGTGGACAATGTACTGGAAGGCATCAGGAAGGAAAGTGAGAACTGCGACTGTCTCCAGGTGAGTGGAGGTGACAAGTTACCCGCCTTAGACTTTACTTCTTTTTTTGGGGGGGGACTATCAGCGGGTAATGTTTTGTGTTGGTTGTGGTCATCATGTGAGAGGTAGCACAAAAGAATTACACCGGTCACAATGGGTATTATGCCATTAGATTTTACAACATTGATGCATATCAAATGACATTGTTTATATAAAGTTGACTCATCAAATATATGCAAAAAGTGAAAAGTGTCAAAATTTAAAGGCATCAGCTACAGCAGTTTACCTCTTTCATGTCACCCCTTTCACATAACATCTATTCCACTGCCATCACAGAGACTAAACATGGCATTGAATGGAACAGAGATGATGAAAGAATGGAGTTAAGATCTTGGGGTGCCGAGGGATATACATCTAGGAGGGCGCAACCACTAAATATTTACCAGTGCAGTCGGAGAACCAACTCTATCATAGCATCAACTAAGCACAAATTTGATTTACTACGCCATATTTTAGAAAAATCCTGAATAATCCAGATAAAAGACTGTGTTCAACTTCAAGAGGATGGGTACATCTCTGGTGGGAAATGAGATATGGTAAGAGGTCTTTAGAATCCCTACCAGATTCTACTCATTGTCTGTGCCCCAGATCCCACCATCAACCAATGCAGTACAGACACACTGCAAGGACTGATATGATTTTTGCTGCAAGAGCAGTGAATCTATAGTGCACTCCAACCTCTAATGAAGGCATTGCTGCTAGAGGATACAGAGTGCTAAAAAGGTATAAGGACAAGGCCCACTGTTTGAATTACATTGCAGTTATGAAAAAAAAAGTATTGAGCATCACTGAATGCATTATTCATTTTCATTATAAAAGAACTGTTTCCAAAGTTTGAGCAACAGTGACTGGCTTATGTAACTATACAGGAGACAGGTTTCATCATCCATCTCATTCCAAAATGGAAGTTCACAGGGTATGAGTTCAGTTGGAGCTCTTGAATGTTTGCTTTGCTTACCAACAGACATGACTGCATCTTATACAGAAACAACTGCAGTACATCTAGTCTGAAGAGTAGCATCTTTAACAGTTATAGACAGTGTGCTGAGTAAATTTTCATTTTGGAGGAATGCACTGAGACTATTTGGTGACCAATTACTCGAAAGGCTTTTCAGATGAAAACTTCCTTCAAGTGAAAGATCAATTATAAGGTTTTGCAGAGCTCTGAAATAGTGAACCAACAAGAAAAATCTGCAGAAACCTTTACAAGCCCCTGTAGGTCTACTGAATGTCTGGACACAAGGTTCATGCAACAGAGGGCCAGGTTAGAATCTGGGGAATGGTCAGAGGTTCATGGTTTTTTTGGGGAGGATATTATCAGGAAAGAATTGATGATTATCTGGATGATTCATTTCTGAAATATTTAAAGATGGGTCAGAGTCCATCTTGTCATGGACAGCTGTTCACTATCTGACAAACAGAGGTCACTGCCATATTTCCTATATGGGAGTATCTCCTGTCGAAGTCAAGGACTGTTTTGTAAGAAATGACAGTATGGGAGAGCTCCTGCTTTATGTGAAACCTCCCAGTAAGAGTAACCTTCAAGATTTATTTGTCACAATGGTCAATGCCCTTCTGACATCATTCTCCAATCTTTTATTCATGGGTCACAGGAGGATCAATGCCATGATGTTAGATTGGAATTTCTGGACTTGGGTCTATCATTTTTCTGATACTGTAGGGATAAATTTGTCATGGGCAACACCACAACTGTTCATTGCCTAATGAACATACGTTAGTGCCAACTCTTTCTCTTCATGAGACATTGTTACCTCAGTAACCTTAAAGAGTGTTGGGTGAGGAGTAATCTTCTGTTGTACCATCCTGTTCTTAATCAATATAGGAATGTAGGATCTTTTTTCTGTCCTTCAATAGATAACCTCATCATTGACCAACAAGTCTTTTAATGTTCTGGCTTCCCTATGTACTGCCAAAAGAGAAGGTGATTCTCAAACTGAGTGATTTAAAAGGTTTCACAAGCCTCAGTAGCCATAAAATGGATAAAATATATCTAGTTCAAAAGATTGACAGAGATGTGCCACTCTCTGTGTGAGATTTCTCCGGGTCTCTTAGAGACTTCCCAGCATCAGGAAGAGAGATCCAGTCAAATATTCTTAGAGAAATCTTTACATTTGAATATTCTTGAACAGATATATCTGTTTACATGAAAATGTGTTGAATGTTTATAAATTTCTTACACAAAATGTTTGCCCTTGCACTCCAGAGACCACACTAGTCTGCATAAAAATCCTTTTAAGTTTTTCTGAGAAACAGGAGAATCATAAGTAACTTAGATGATGTGAGACTGAACTATTAACTATTTTCTTCAGAAGCAGAAGTCCAGTAACAATACAATCATACAGGATTGCACTGCAGGAGCCTGTGTGTATGAATGACAATGTATCTTGCTCTATTTAGAGTAGATTGTTGAGATTATCCTCGCTAAGGAAATCTGTACCACTTCATGGGAACTGTGGAAGGCCCTTAGCCTTTTAAAGTCTCAGGCTTTTACATGGAGTTAGCTCCAGAGCATCTTCTTATGGAAAGTGCCTTCGGCCATACTCTCTCTCTCTCTCTCCCTCCTTAAAGGACCTGCTAACAGACAAAGCCTTCATAAAAGCCTGGTGTTTGAGGAAATGTAGTAGGGCTAAAGATTTATAGATGTAAGGAAAGAAAAGTTTTGGAGGAGGAGTAGAATCTGACTTTTACTATAGATCAAGCTGTGGCTGTTAAGAAAGTAAAAAATTTCCAAACTTAGCAGTGTATGGAAAGAGACGTTGAACAGCCCAATGTACTGAAATCACCTGATGCAGTGACATGATGAGTATTATGTAGTCTAGCTGGTGACGGAGGTTCACCAGCAACCAATTCTCTCTAGACACATCTGGTTGCTTGAGTACACCCACCATTAGCAAAAGATGTCTAAGGAATTTGGCACAGAGATTTAAAAGACGATACCTCTGCTTAGACTTGGTCGACCTCCCTTGTATGGCTGTGACTATATCACCATCAGAGGAGTACATGCCAGACTAAAGGACACCTTGTTGCTGAGGGTGATGTTTTCTTATGGTCCCATCCATCTCCTTCATTTTGATGTGTTCTCTCATGCTCTTAGGAATCTGTCCGCAGGAAAAAAAATGTGTTTTAAAGTATAGAAAACATTTCTTATTTCTTATCCCTTCTTTCCTTCCACCCGATAACCTTTTCCAAAAAAAATTATCTCGAGTTCCAATCCAGCAGGTGTTGATAATTTGTTTTGGTGATACAAATTTTTTTATAATGTTACGCTAATGTCTGATCAATGTGCTCAAGATATGATAGCGTTAGGTGGCAGTTTCTTGCTTTACTGGATACATTAACTAATGTTGATGTTCAGTGATTTGGTGTTAATGTGTTGATGGAAAGAAATGTCTGGTGTTGCAGGGGTTCCAGCTGGCACATTCCCTGGGTGGTGGGACAGGCTCAGGGATGGGAACACTTCTTGTCTCCAAGATCAGAGAGGAGTTTCCTGACCGCATCATGAACACATTCTCTGTTGTCCCCAGCCCCAAGGTACATGTCCTGAGTGAATCTTAAAATGCTCACCAATTACAGAGGTGATCTACCCAAAGGTATGTTTTCTCCAAGTTGGTATACATTTCAATACACCCCTTTTGCATTGCGTCACTCCGGTGAGAGGTCAGCAATAGCATACATTAGTAGCAAGAAAAATGTTCCATAATATATTTACCCTAAGATCTGTCAACTTTAAGACATACATCTACCTAAGTTATACATTAAAAGATGTACAGTACTGCCATATATTAAAGAGGTAATAAACTCTGTAAAGATCACATGCACAAAAAAGGTGTTCCATTCACTCACTTACTATTAAAACACTGGTTTAAGCTAATGAGCTTCAATGTCTAATATCAGTTTCCCGTACAAACGTGTTTTTTAATTATTTCTATAATGGGGGATTTGAGGGATTTTATCTTAGGCCACATTAAAAGTTGTTTTTCATTTTCCAAATATTACAGTATCATAAGCTTTGAATAATTTACTGCTATTATCATTTACATGGTATAGGTAACAAAGATATTGACTTGAATGATATTCTCCCAAAAATTATACATTGACGTATCTATTCACATCGTATGACTGTAACATAAGTCTGCAATTTGAATTTATTTTCCATATGATCATATAAGAATTGGACCTACTGCATAATTGCATGTAATCTTTATAAGGATAATGAAACTGGATGAATTTGTAGTTTTTGCATTCATAATGGTATAGTTCCTGGGTGTTCATTGACTGTTTGTGGTGTTGCAGGTGTCTGACACTGTGGTGGAACCTTACAATGCTACCCTCTCGCTACACCAGCTGGTTGAAAACACTGATGAAACCTACTGCATTGATAATGAGGCACTTTATGACATCTGCTTCCGAACCCTTAAGCTGGCAACCCCCACCTATGGTGACCTTAACCATCTGGTATCACTAACCATGTCTGGTGTTACCACCTGCCTTAGGTACCTCCATCTTGGCACTACTTACCACTTGGTTTTGACACCACAGTTTCACCAAAAGTCTTTCATTTGCCTGTAACATATGAGTCAGCATTTACTTGTTAAATTCTAGGAATCTTTTGGATGATTACATCAAATAAATAAATGAACAAAAACTGTTTTTGTTGCATTATTACAGTATATCTGATTTCCAGTAAACCACTGCCAAATGAATAGTGAAGTACATGGGATGGTAATTATTTAGCTTTAACAAGTCTGTCACAAATTTGTTTTTTCATATTCCTAAATCATCCATCAGGCACCAAAAATGAGATAAAAACATTGATTATTATCATTAATTTATCATATGGAGTAAAATCTTTTTTTTCTTGGACACTGTTCCTATAAAAGACGTGTTCTTGATGCAGATTTCCGGGGCAGCTGAACGCTGACCTGAGGAAGCTGGCTGTCAACATGGTACCCTTTCCCCGCCTTCACTTTTTTATGCCAGGATTTGCACCCCTTACTGCCCGTGGCTCCCAGACCTTCCGAGCTGTATCCGTGCCAGACCTAACTGTCCAGATGTTTGATGCAAGGAATATGATGTGTGCTTGTGATCCACGCAATGGCAGGTACTTATAGTAGTGATCATATATATTCCAATACATACAGAAACACACAAGTACACTAATGCATCTGAAATTAAGTAATGCTGGAAAGTCTTATCGTAAAAATTCTAGACAGTAATATGCTTTTAAGCTATTAGTCCCTTCCATTACGGAAAGAAACATGATTTAGCATTTGAACTTTATCCAAAGCAAATGCAGTGAAAGACTGTCTTACGTTATTATCCATTACATGTTCGTTGACTACCAGAACTATTAGGAAGGCTTGGCTTTCTATCACCTTCCCCATTAGATGCAATTTGAAGGGACTGTCAACTAATAACTCCTTAAACTTTATTTCATATCTTAAAAAGAGGGTCAAACTGACCATTTCATTAATACTACCTTGCGACTACGCATTACATCCTTTGGGGGTAAATTTGATGAGTCTACCACCTGTCACTTTTGTATAATTTTCTCCGATTTCCAGTTTGATTTTTAGCCTAAGCAATCTTTAAGGTACATTTCTTTCCTGAGTAATAATCAGTCTGCACCTTACGTATACTGCACTATATTCTGCTCTCACACTGATCGATATTCTTAGTCTTTGTGTTGTGCATTTTCCTATCTGTTTCCTCTTGTTCACTCTGATTTTTTTCCTTAACTCCCACTGTTTTTGCAGCTGTTTAAATATAACTCTGAACATATGATTGTACTATATATATATTGGTTATTCAAACAAATGGATCCGTACAAGAAAAATAAATAATAGGATGAACCAACTATTGATTCATGGATAAATGCATAAGTCTACAATGCTTGCATATTTCAAGACATTTTCAAAGTTCAAGGTAGAAACAGTTTAAGATATGAATCCTACCAATCTATTTTACAGGTACCTAACTGTGGCAGCTGTGTTCAGGGGTCGCATGTCAATGAGAGATGTGGATGAACAGATGCTCAATGTGCAGAACAAAAACAGCTCCTTCTTTGTAGAGTGGATTCCTAACAATGTGAAGACAGCCGTGTGTGACATTCCTCCCCGTGGTAAGTAGCACCCTTTCAGTTTATTAAGCATTTCACTCACCACTGTAACCTTTCTTATTTCCACAACCATAATAATTTTCAAGGAAAAAATCATTGGCAATATAAATACCGATTGATAATGGATAAGAATCACAATATTCTGCGAGACTGTAATCTCATAGTCTTTGATAGGACCAAGGCAATGTTGGAGAGAGGGGTTCAGAGGAGTTGGAAGGTTATCTGTATCTGAATCAATGCCAAGATGTCAATGCTGAGTATACTTTTTGACTCTGGCAACAAGAAAGGCTATTATCAGAAAAGATGTGGTATGAATGTCTGTCTATAGGAACACAAGAAAAAGTTTGAAATTCTCATGAACTAGTACGTTCTCAGGTTAAAGAGTTGCAGTTTAGCAATAATCATATCTTAAAAGTTGAGAATCCTATCAGAAGTTAGCTTGTCTTTGTCAAGAAAATGAACTTTAAGACTTGCATCTCAAGGTTAATGGCAAATCATTTTAAGAATCTTCCATACCATGATACAAATTACATCTTAGTACTGCAAAATAAATTTTTAATTGCAGACAGATAGAAATAAATCTTAGTCTTACATTTTTAATTATTTTTCCTGCTGGCCTCTCATATTGTTTGTAAAAAGCATCGAATGTACTTGCTTCTGCCCTCCAGTATCTTGTACGTAATATTCTTTTAGAGCCCAGTTTTGCTTCTGTCCATCTCACCACTGTATCAGACCCTAAAAGAATACATTAAATGCTGAAAAAATTCATTTTGTTGGTTCGGTTGTCAAATATATTAAACTCACTATTTGCTTACACTAAGTAATATGAGTAAATACAAGGAAGAAGAGGCCAGAACAAGTACACTAATGTACATGCGAGGGTGAAAGTAATGATACAGTAGTGTACAAAGAAGAATGAGAATAATAGTAAGGAATTATACTAAAATAAAAATGGGATAACAAAGAAAAGTGTGGAACTGAAGAATATGTTGCAGACTACCAAATAATTACACAGTGGGTAGCATTGCCTGCAAGGTTCAAATCCTGGGAACAATCACTCCACCTAACCTAACCTGCCTGGACATCCACCTTCTCAAATGCAAGTATAACAAAGCTGCAAACCACACAAAATGAAGCACTCACGACAATCAGTGGCTCCTAACAACCAAAAACACTCAGCATTTACATGAAATGAGGATCCTCAAAATATATGCTCAGCACTCAATTATTTGCAAAAGCATTAGACCCCCTCCCACCCATGCCATTCCATCATTAACCACCTACCCCCAAGTTGAAACAAAAAAAAAAAAAAAAAAAAAAGCCTACTCCTGCCTCACACTTCAGCAAAGTCTTCTCACAGATCCCCCCAAATCCAGCAATGACAACACTGAATACATATACTTAAATGACCTACCATGCACAAAACAACTATCCATCCAATTCAGTCTTATACTCCACTCCACCTGACATACCATATACCCAACTGAAACCAAACTCCCCAAACATACAAGTGTTTCACTCTCCATACAACACTGCAAACACCAGTTCAACATATCCTAAAACTCTTCATGCCCACAATGCAATAGAAACAATGAAGACACTGAACACTAACTACTCAATAGCCATGCACTCAGTATTAATACACTTTATGACCTATGGTCTTGCACAGTGGACATATTCAGCTTTCTCATAGCTGTGGTAGCACCATAAAGGTAGAAGGAGCAGTTCTTTCTCCAACTCTCTTCAAAATCTTCTTACACAACCTCTCATTACCTCAAGCAAACCTCAACCTGAAGGTCCTTTTGTATGCATACGAACTCACAATCACATCACAACTCCTTAACACCATAATGGCAACATCAAACATGCAGCACTACATTACACATTTGGAACAATTGCTCACCAAAAACAGAATGTCTACATCTCCACTTAAGTCTTCAATCACTTTTTCAACCTCAGAAAGGCAAACTAGCTCATACCCTCCCGTTACCTTAAGTGGACAGTCTCTTCTGCTTTACAAATACCCTCCAGTTACCTTAAGTGGACAGTCTCTTTTGCTTTACAAAACACCAACCATTCTAGGCATCATGTATGACACACACATGGCATTCACTCCCTCCATCAGTTATATAAACAAAAGCAACGAAGCAAATGCCCTCTAAACACTAACTGGCACCAGATTTGAACAAGAAAAAGAATCCCTCAACATCATATAGAAACAATTCATAAGCTCCACTTTTGGCTATGCCGCATCTGCCTTGTCTTCTACCCCATCAAAAGCAAATACCACAAAGCTGGAAACAATTGTAACCACTTTTCTTCATAGTGTAACAAAGATCCTCCCAATACAGGCCCACCTCAACATGTTCAGCACAATTGCAAACACTCATCTTCACAGTGTAACAAAGATCCTCCCAATACAGGCCCACATTAACATGTTCTGCAACAGTACTAGAACCCTCCCACCCATACCACTATACCTACCAAAAACCCCAAGTATATATTAAAAGCTTACCCCTGCCTCACATTTCAGTAAACTCTACTTAGAGATCACACTACCACATTAAGTATAACATTGACAAAACACATACACACTGAAATAACCCAACAAAAACTAAACAGCTGACTTCCCAACTCGGTTTTACACCCCATCTCATCTGGCATACACCCAGCAGAAAACACACTTCCCAAACAAACTGAAGTCATACTCTCCCACCTGCTTTCTGGACATCACCCATCTCTACAAACAGTTTCAACATATCTCTAGACCCTCTTCATGTCCATGATGCAAGTACCATAAAGAAGACACTGAGAACGACTTCTCCATTGCCCTTAACTTTTTACATATAGCCACACACACATTACAAAACTTTACGACCTGTGGTCCCAAATGGTGGATGTAGCCAGATTCCTGGGTACTGAAGGAACCTCATAAGGATAGAAGGGTCTCCTGGGGAAGGAAGTATATATAAAAGTACAGACCAAACACTGTTTCAACATATCCCAAGACCCTTCATGCACCTTGATGGAGCAACTGTGAAGAAAACTCTAAGCACTTACAACCTGGTTGCCCTGCACTCTTTGCTTACAAATGCACACACACAAACACTTTATGACCTATGTTCCCATTAAGGGATTTGACCAGCTTCTTGAGTGCTGCAGGAGCCTCATAAAGATAGAAGAAAATCCTGGGTCAGGAAGTAAGTATACAAATGGAGAAGGGGGTGACCAAACTGGAGATGGATGGATGCAGTATATACGATTTTGAGTGCTCAGAGCCTTAACATGCAGGAGTGTGAAAGGCATGCAGGGGATAGAATAAACTGGGCTATTGTGGTATACATGGAGTGACATGCGGTCAATGGATTGAACAAGGTATGCAGGCAGGGGAAACCTCAGACAGTTTATGGGGCTTGGTTTCTGTGTATTACATCTGACAGCTAAAGAATGGATATGAGCAAATGAGGCCTTTTCTTCATGTTCTTGGTGCTACCTTGCAAATGCAGAAAACAGTAAAAAGCATGAAAAATTTGTACATAACATAGCCATGATTAGGAAATTTAATTGCCCATGGTGTCTGTTCACCAATTTAATATAAAAGGTCAACCAAGGCCTAATGATGTACTGTTGCATTTACAGTACAACTGATTTTTCTGAAACAAGATTGATAAAGTACAGCAGGTTCATATTCATCAGTTATTTATTCATCATAGGTTTTAAGATGGCTGGGACTTTCATTGGCAATACAACAGCCATCCAGGAGCTTTTTGTTCGAATAGCAGATCAGTTCTCATCCATGTTCCGTCGGCGAGCTTTCCTACATTGGTAAGTCATGTAACTTTGCACATCCAAAAATTAGCCTGCAAGTATTCATATGTTAACTGCTGCACCAAAACAAAACTTCATTCCTTAGAATATAAGTTTCAGAAACCATAGTATCAAAAATTTGCTTCAGTTTGCTTGAACTTAAGTGCTTGTACTTAAGTGCATGGTCTCCATTTCATATTTGTTCTCTTTCAGCCCATGTTCCTTTTCTTGACCTCCAGTAACTTGATCTTGAACTCCTTTCAATTACTCACACTATCCTTTCTTACAGACACTACCCATTCACCTCCCTTTCCTCTTTCACAAGCAATTTAACTTCCTCATTCCACCATCCAATAAGCTTTTTCATGCATCCATATTTCATCTTCCACTTGAAGCACACTTCACCTGCACACTCAAGTACTGTTTAACTAAATACCCTCCTTTCCAATACAGCAGTTTCATTTTCATTTACTCTTACTCTTTGTTGTTCTTCACAAAAACCTCGTAGTACAGGTTGTACCTAATTATTCTGGCAACGTTGGGACCTTGCCATTGCTGGACCACAGAAAATGCTAGAAAACAGAAATTGATGCCTAAGTCATACACAGTTGACAATCCAGTCTCATAATACTTACACATAGTCTTTACAGAAGTTCTTTTATCTATTTTTTTCAGTAACTGCACCTTTTCAAGCATAGATAATGATTTATGCTTATGTTGATTAGCACTAGCACCATCTACACCTCTTGGTCTCTTGGATGACATCTTGAAGAGCTAAAATACAGCTGAATATAACAAATTAACAAGACTTAATTTCTTTGGCTGCAGTGTATACATATTTTGGCACCTAAGTGCTGCTAACAGTGCCACCCAGGTAGCAGATTCACAATTTGATAACTAAAGGCGGCAGATTCAAGACATGCTGGACCATAGAGCGTCAGATTAGAGAGGTACAACCTGTATCTTGATGTATAAACCACTTTCTCCCAGTCTTGTTCACTGTCACTACTCATTTTACATGAATGTCAATTCCTCTTTTACTAAATCCACCACCAACTTTCATGGTTGCCTGCACCAAAAAATGGTTGGACATTTTGTCCATCAGCCCTCTCAGCACAGTAAGATCCAAAAATCATTCATTTGCACACTAGTTAATTAACACAAAAGTCATTAATTCCTTCTGATAGCTGACCCTAATTGCCCACATGAACCATATCTCTTCACTTCAGCCATACAGTAAAAGAATCCAAGGAAACCACTTCTTTTTCCCTTATATTCCATCAACAGGAATCTATTTGATGTTATTTGTATACAATAGTGACTCTTAAGATATTCACCCAAAAAGCAAAGGAATTTTTTAACGACTTTTCTTTTTTCTGCTGTTAAGGTATACTGGGGAAGGAATGGATGAAATGGAGTTTACAGAGGCAGAAGCTAACATGAATGACTTGGTGTCTGAGTACCAGCAGTACCAAGAGGCAACTGCAGATGACTATGACAATGACTATGAAGAGGAGCCAGAACATGAACAGTAAAAAAAATACAGGGTTGAAAAAGTGAAAAATCTAAAATAATCCTAATCAAGGTGAAAATCACCTGAACCTGTAGAGGAAATATTCAAGGGATGAGGAGGGAAGAAAGGTATCTAAAAGAAGTGATGCACTTAATATTTTCAATACTATGAGATATAAATAAATACAGCTACTTAGTTGTTCAAAGTTGAGTTAATACAACAAATGTTGCCAAGAAACAAGTTAATCATAATTCAGTTTTTCCTTGCAGTTTCATAAATACCTCAAAACACAATCTTTACACCTCCTACTTGCTCACTTTTTGTTACTTATTCTGCATATCAGAAGTATCTCATGCATGATATTTAGTCATTACACTGTCACTCATATCTACAAACCACAATAAACACTTTCCATATCTGGGCTCTAAAATTATGAAGGGATCAAGACTAGAGGGTATACAAGCTTAATCAAGAACTAATTACAATTCATGCTTAGATTAAGGCTATGTATTCTTCAAACTGTACAAATATTACATTGTCACATAATTTCTCAAAAGGGCATTTCACATTGAAAATCAAAAAAGGTTGGATTATCCCACAGGAAAAGGAATAATGCTTTCATAAATGATTGTGGATAAATTCTGTTTATCTCAAAGTTTATATCATTTATGCTACATTTTCTTCATAATTTTGCTGCTGTGAGAGACACTTGACAGAAAAAACTGGTCTTCTATATTTTAACCTTGGTTAAGGAAGTCCAAATAGTTAGGAAAAGAAAGGGGAGCTGATCTCTTCATTGTATTCAGATTTCATGATAGTTGGTCAAGTATTGTAAAAACTTGGTGCTTACATCAATATCATTTCTGAGGTGATGGTGTCTTGAATCTTGAAAAATCTAACGAATTAAATTCATTAATGACATTCTGAAAATCTTTACTGTAGCTTGAAATAAACTTTAAAATGCAGTATTCCTTTAGTGTACAGGACGTGAAGAAATTTCAAGTATTTATACATATATTGCAAAGTGTACAGCATCATTTTTATCATTTAAAATTTGTTTTAATAATGTATTATCTTGGTGACTGGTAGTCTTGAAATTTTATTCCCAAAGTGTAAAGAAGTGTGAATTTTAGAATTAAATTTTCTTAGTGCCGATACAGTGTATGTGGTAGGTAATCTATCTAAAATCCATGCATCTCCAACTACATAAATGATGGAGTTTCCTTGACTTTTGTTATTTTAGGCAAGACACTAAAAAAAATTAAAAGCAGGAAACTATGAAGTCAAAACTATATGCCCTGAATTACAAAATACCTGTCTGAAGCATACTTCATTATAGCATTATCTCCCTCCAGGAAAATATTGTCCCAAGAAATTGACAGAAATGCATGTTGAATGTAAATCAATTACAGCGTATCAGGTTTTGCTCGTGCAATGTAAATACATTATACATTTTTCTTTCATGTTAATTTCCTTCTGTCGGTAGTGAGCACTCTTTAGAAAGGCCTTTACTTTTCAGATTAGTATGCAAATATATAGATGTAACAAATCAAATTTCTAAGCCTTCGCTAAGCAAAGCTATAACCACCATAATGCATCATGAGTTGCAGCCTCCTGTTATCCCACACTGCCCTGTGAATATGTTGTCCTGTGACAGAGGATAATTTAGTGCTTCCAACAATGCTCCTGTCATTCATTATGTTTTATACTGTTAAAAGCAATGTAACAACATGTCAAGTGTCCGTTAGACTTGTTGATTGATATATGCTTATATGACAGCCTCAGACAACTTTCTAAAAAGAAATGGCCTGAACTTGTTTCTTGGAGGTTTTTCTTTCATAACCAGCAAAATTTGACATATAAACTATTCAATCTATTTCTTATCAAGATATGATTTGATAATGGCACAGCATATGTAACAGAACATAGTTTAGTATCACCATCAGGTAACATGATATGTTACTCAAGTAAACTTTCATATTGTAAATCTTGTGCTTGTGTATGTGTTGTCCGAAAATGGTGAAACTTGAAAATCAGCTTTGTGACTGATAGGAAGCCCTCAGGCTATGGTACCACTTGAATAAGCTGCCACGTTAAAATTGGTTCAGTACTGCAAGGTTAGACTGCACTCAGCATTATCTGACCTTAATTGTATCAGGACTGGGACCCAGAGGTTTTTTCTTTATATTTCTTTAGAAGATTCTGTGTACAAGATGCTGAATGGATCACTATGCAAATAATTACTTGCCTTTAGTTAAGCACTTATTTACTATGAAATATGACTTTATTTTGATGCAAGGAAATTTTTTATTCAGGTGGTTCAGATTAAATACTTTTCAAATAAATCTATCAATACATCTGGCGGACAAATTTAATTCTTTTATAGTGCAACACCACATAAAAGACAGTGTAGACTATCAAATATACAATTATTCCCCAAAATTGTGTCCATATCTGACATCGCTCTAAATGACAAAATAATCCTAAACTAACAACTATCAGCAATGCCAAGCAGTTTACTAGTCAATTCTAATTAGTTTTAGAAGAAATTCTGTTTATCCAAGTAACTAGGATACTTATTACAGCTCTTTGTTTTTCTTTCCTACCAATACCACTTGCCAAACACTCTGTATGATCATCCTATATCCTGTATTGTAATAAATTTTGGATTTACAAAGACATGTCAACCTTATAATCTCTAATTTGATTCTTTACAGAATTAATTGCAAGTCTGTCCTGTATATAATTGTTCCTGTCACCAACACAAATAACCAGATTAACAATAACCGAGTTCAGACCAGAAATGCATCATACTGAGAAGCAACAGAGTAATTTTTTCCCCCTTTTTTTTAGTGTATGATACACTGTTTCACAAGCAGTTTTTCCATAAGGCAGTTTCTAGAACTGTCACTTATACTTTTAAAATGCAATGTTTATTCTGCTGACAAGTTGGAACTGGTGATTGTACTTTTAATATGCAATGTTTATTTTGCTGACAAGATGGAGCTGGTGATTCACACTGTATACTTCTGATAAAAGTTTATATCAATTACTTCCTCTAATAATTAATCTATCAACTTCTCCTGTGGAAAGAATCTCTGCAAATATCAAGATTAATTTATCTATTTATTTATCATACTTGATCGCCATTTCCCGTATCAGCGAAGAAGCACATCAAGATTCATACAATGATCA
>JAUUDZ010076501.1:0-11277 GCA_032361705.1 Panulirus versicolor
ACTCCTACTCTGGCTGGCTAAAAGGGCCTCTATGACCAACTGTATATGAGAAATAAATGATCATATAATAAGCAGCTGTTTTTAAAACAACAAAAGATCTGAAAAGATCTGGAAAATCTTTCTACGACGAAAAAAAAAATGAAATATACAGCGGACTCCTCCATCTGGTAACACTAGGCCATAATACATCCCAGTAACTTACTGGCCGAGGAGGATCCAAACCCGCTTCATTGGGGTTCAGCGTCACTACACCAGGTAGGATTTACGAGGATATGATGCTTTCTCCGCACGGCAGACGGCAGTCGGAGCGGCGCTTTTCTTGCACTTGTAGTTTTCTCACAGGCGACGTCTGGGGCTATAAAGAAGGCATTTCTAAACCCGCTTGGGGGCGGGACTCCGGGGAAAAACGTTTTGGCAGAATGATAAAATGTTCGATCAAGAATCAGGTAGTCCGTCCCACGGTTGGATTGGGGGCATCATACCAGAACACAATCAACTTAATTTCCGTCTCAACTCCCTTGACGAAATGCCTGTGCTCAGCAGACTACTACACACACAATCACAGAACACACGTCCTGGGACAACAGTGGGTTCAATAGTAACACAGCTGCAACACAACTCTTGAGGATATTTCATATGGAAGGCGGCACGAATACAGCACACTTCTTGAATTTACATAAACTGACAAAAATAAATAAAGCTGGTCCTCTTTTACGTAGGGGAGCTACTCCGTTCTCTCTCTAACAGAACGTCTGTTGTCTTGTTCCAAGGCTGCCAATAGTGAAGTTAAAGATATGCAATTCAAATAGACAAAGTAGAATATGTTGAGTGCAAAAATAAGCGTTTAAGGCATCTTCCCTGAACATCCGGGTTCTAATAATTACCATATGTAAATGTGTAGGCTTATGTAATGGACCAACGCTGTAACAACAATTCATGTAACTTCAACCACTAGGGTCTGACAGAGATCCTTCGCGATCTCAATAATCCCTCTACGTTGTTACCGCTCTTAAGACGAGCCTGGGCTGCGCAGAAAACTAACCGCTGATCATCGGCGCAAGTTAATTACACTGCACACGTCAACACTAGTGAGTGGCAGGCATCAAACTGGTCACTACATACATACTGTACCGGGACAACACTAACTACAGACTATCTTCCTGACCGTTTTCTTTCAAACTCCTTAACCACTCTCTCACTACCAATCCCGTCAGTCACCTCCCGCTGATGTTTGGGTCAATTTAGATCCAGTAGTGCTATGGCATATATGCTTTAACAGTTCTGTGGAGACATTATCTAAATCACTACGAAGAAACGAGAATGATTTCAAGTCCTCCGTCCTCAACAGTTATACATAAGCTAGCCTGGTCCTTCCCGCATGCAAAGTAATTCGGTGGTCTAGAGACAGCCAAATAAATTTCTTATAGCTTCACTTAGCTTTTTTTTCCGTGTTAATACGTTTACGCTTATGCAGGACCAGAGCTGGTGGGTAACAATTCATGAGACCTTATATAAGCTAAGAATGTATTTTTGCAGTTCTAACAATCGGCCTCTTACAGCTCCCAAGTCGATCTGTACATTGTCGATTTACTTTCCATACAGCTGCTGCAGTACAAGAGTCTATGATATGAAGATATTTCATAAAAACTGGTCTTCTTTTTATCAATTTTAAATTCTGATGTTCTACACATTCAATGGTATTTTTTTTTTTTTGATCAATATTCAAGTTAATTGGTTTCTTATCAACAACACTTCACTTCTTTAATGAAACACCTTTGTTTTCCCTGCAGTAATAACAAGTCCAAGACTGTGACAGGTTGGGTGTGAGCAGTTAAAAATGGTTTGTATTTCACAAAATCTGGTATTTAAAAGAATATCACCAACACGAGTAATAGTGATATTCTTGAGTTTCACATAATTCACTGATTAATACGTAAAAAAAAAGCTAAACTTAGTACTTCACTTGTGTATTGGACGTGACATCCTGTACAAAAGAAAACCAAAGACGACGGCACGGGGGATCCTAGGCAAGCCCCCTTTACGGGCAATCTATGTGCCATGAAACCTGACAAAGTTGGAGTAACTGCAGTACCTTTCATTAGTAAACAGGGTAAGAAATCCACTCAAACTGCCGACCTCACCACAAGTGAGAGGGACACGGTTCTCGCTGCCAACACAAGAGTCTGACCTCACACACTCAAAACATAAAATATTAAGACTCCTACAGAATTTAAATTATTCAACAGGAATAACATTTCATCTTTTTAACATGTAAGGTTGAGAGGCCCTCCTTCACTATCATCTCCCATCCGGGTGATGCAAATAACTCGGAGGTAATCACTTATTCCCCGTGGAGAAGGGATGGTGCTGATGGTTGCAAGTCGACAATATACGAACTTTGTAAGATACCATAATATACATACATACACCACTCACGGGGTACACACAATGGAGCGTAACACTTTAGAGGGTGTCTTTACCATTTCTCCTCTCTTGTTTCTTCTGCTTTGTATCACAGTCATCTCTCCCAAAGGAAGATATATTACATTTCTGCTTTGTATCACACTGTCATCTCTCCCAAAGGAAGATATATTACAGTCAGTCAGTCTCTGTGGCTCACCTTTCTAAAAATCTAATTCACCTCAAGCTTCAAGGAGAAACACTAGCTGCCTTTATATATAAACTGGCCACCAGTATGGTACATAGATAAACAGCAGTCAGTAAGGACTTAGGGAAACATTAGACACAAGTAACAAACTGAGCTAACGTGATGACACTGAAATACTCAAGCTTTTACGATGAAGAAATAAAGCTCATGTGAAACCTCCAGATGTGTAAGGGTCCCTCACATTCCACGCAAATAAATAATCACAAAAGCCCGGATATTCAAGCAAAATGCCATAAATGCTCATATTTGCAATTTTACCATCAAATGCGTATTTCATCGTAATATGCCTATTTTCATTTCAATATCATTCTGCTCCAAGAAACACTCCAAAGTGTTTTTGAATTTGGCTTTCCTTGGAACAAAATTTTTCTTTCCACGAAGTAGATTATGTTAAAATGGAACATTATCCGAGGTACAGTTCAGACGGGGACGAATGTGGATGACCTATACTCTTTATATGCAGATATAATCTCAAACGTAATTACTCCTACAAAACTTGTTAACTAATCATAGTTCAGTAGCAATGTGTTGTCTTCAAATGAGGCAGGATTATTAGACAATTTGGTAACAAAATTATGCTGTGGTGCAATTTTTAGTTTGTTAGCTGAGACGGTACGGGCAGCTGAGGCCCTAATCAATGCAATCCCATTATTGTTATATATATATATATATATATATATATATATATATATATATATATATCCTAGCTTGAGCCGCACCAACGTAAATTCCTTCCCCATAACTTATTACCATAGATAATTAAGGTTACAGTTGGTAACTGAGCAAAACAAAAAATTACAAAGAACGGAAAATCTCTTGAAATTCACGAGGGCACGCGTTGTATAAAAATTCTCCCCTAAATGTCGAACACCCACTGCTGGCCAGGCGAGAAGCGTCCTCAAGTCCGCTACATTTCAACTGATCTTTTGGCTGAGTCATCTCCTCAGGCCATTCCAGCATCACTGGCTATCATATGCATGAAAATTTATAGAGTCTCCCCGAGAGGAGATGGTGTCGTTTTCTTCGCTGTAACTCTTCACCACCATAGACTGGAGGAAATGTGGCACCCGATAGGTTGCGTATGGTCTTACGTTTTCACCTTACGGCCGTGGTGAAGGAGTATTTGTTTTATTCGCTCACTTTTAAATATCTTCGTTTAAAATATACTTTTGTGTCTAATGACGTTAATACTTACTTGATAAAAGTATACACATTTTTTTTTTCTACATTCCTTAATGAAGACAAAAATTTCTACTACAAACCCAGAGCATTGACAAAAATATTGGTTGGTGACTGGCAACTAAAGGCAAGATCTCGGCTACGCTTGGTAAGAATATATCTTCTCTTGACTACGCTTGGTAAGACCATATTTTCCCTTTAGACAGATATAGGACCTACGTGATTTTGTAAACGATAAACAAGGAACTTGGCGCCGGAAAAAAATACTAGGTCTACTAACATTTGTCTGTGCTGTATACTAAAGAAAAGTCAAGTAAAAAACGTGAAACGGTTGCCTGACATCCACTACCCCTGAGGATATCTAAATATAATTATACTATAGAACACTACATTTTACAGTAAACGACTTAGCAAAATATGTATTCCATGCATTTTCGAACAAAATAAGCCATTCCAACTCAAGAGCTATTCGGAGGAATTACATGTTTTTTTCTTTTTCGAATCGCATCATGCATAATCAACTGATTAGAGTCCCAACAGCGAACAACGTTCTTAAAATTATCATAGTTGGTGTCTACAATTTCCATTATCATACACAACGCTGTTAGTAAGGAAACATTATATGGCTAACAATCAATAACAGCTTAAATTGGTATACGTTGATATGTTTGCTATGTCACCCATGTCCAATAATCCCAACGCTGCTGCACACCGACCTAATCTTACAATTCCCAATGCTGGAATAAAGATACCTAAAATAGTTCTCAGCAGCTTAAAGTAGTAGAATTAAACTTAACACAGGATGATGTTTTTGCTGTTCACTTCTTTGATGCAGATTAAAATCGTACGCACAAATGTTTCTGCATTTGATAACGTCATTATTTGCCTCGAAGCAAATTAAACGATTGTTTCTAGAGTTCGTAACGTAACTAACTGTACGATGTTTTCTAATCCGTAAAATTTCAAGACTGGTATATACTTTCCATGGTGCTCCTTCACTTCTATCTTCTTGTGGGATCATCATTTAAAAAATGTGGTAAACAATTAAGAGACACATCCTGTTTTACTAACGATTTCATCTCTAATGCAAATTACCAATTGAACACATACAAATGACTCAACACTTGAGCAGTATCAAATTGTATCATATGACAACGAATTTCAGTCCAGAAAGAAAAATGTATTGGGAAAATGTCTTCCACAACCAAAGCGTAATACATCTTCCCATTTAGTCTTGATCCTTGCAGATTAGGGAAAATGTTGGTTTAAATATAGTGAATTTGGTCCTGATTACCTAACTACTCAGTCTAGAATTGTTGATCTTAAGTATTGGCTGATTTAAGGAACGTTTCTTACACTATCTACCAGGTTTGAAGATTGAGACAATAATCAAGAATAGCGTGAACAGTGAATTTCTAAATTTTGTCTGAAATATTTCAATGGATTTCTAAGACATGGAAACAACAGCTGACAAGCTTATAATTCGACAAATACATACTACAGAACTCACGAAAATATTGAATGTTATTTTACATTTAATAACTATGAGCAGCTCACCATCATTATGCTAAAGTCTGTACCACACATCATACTCAAAATATTGCAGCTTTCTTACCTGAAAACGGCTCCTAGACATCCTCTCTTGAACACAATGGACTGACATATCATTCCGCTCTAGTTCTCTGATGATATCACTTTCCTTTTCTTGCAGTATCCCTAAACTGGTTAAAGTACTATCAACCATCAACAATTATCTAAACTCTACACTAATATCAAAATATCACAACTGAAAGTGTCCACACTAGGCCACTCCAACACCATGTTTTAAGGGTGTCTCTACCTGACGGTGTGCAAACCTCGAATGTTTACAGTTGTTTAAAAGGACGGTCGGCTTCACCCTCACCTTGTTATAGAAAATGTAATGCTTGCCACTGAAATATATATATATATATATATATATATATATATATATATATATATATATGCAAGTCCTAACGAAAGTACGGAGCTTTCTTATTAATAAACAATAAACATATGTGATAATAATGATATACCCCCCTTCGTTTTCCAACGATATTTCAGTCTCATCAAATTACAATTACTTATTTGTGTTGTACAGTGTGCAAATTTCACACTCGTGAGACCCTATCTTGAAAATTACTACCGTGATATTATACCAGATTTTCCATTTTTCTCTTTATATTTCACAGCAACCTATAAAATAATTCGTTTAAATTCCTTGATAAACCTCTGTCCTAGGAATGCCCCTAAACATTCAGGGTTCAGTCTTCAAAGGGTTGATGTCTAAAATTCTTCTGTCAAGTTTACTTACGATGTTCATGCTTCATCCAAGTCACATCCATCAAGGATATCTTAAATGATGAAAGAAATTCTGGGCAATGAAAGAGTACAGATATATTTCAGGAATACAAATTCTAGGTTATCAAAAAAAGACACGCCTAAATATGAGATTAAGTTGCATGTTTTAACCATACAACCACCAAAGCCTGAACTTTGACATCAGTTCCTCCAAAATCACAGATAACTGATTGAATACTGGACATTCATCCGTAATTCCAGTCATAAGATATTCCCAGAACCTCTGTAACCGAAAAAGAAATGCACAACAATTCCAAAATATATTCTGCAAAGATTATACATATATATATATATATATATATATATGCTGACTCTCTTGCAACAAATGGAGGAAACACCTAGTTCAAAGGAACATCAGTAGTAATGACAAGAACACTGAGTTCCTGCACATTAAAATCTAACTCTACCATGACAAATATCTTTACTGCTAAATTAGAAAAAATACTTCAAAAATGTAACCATTTATTTGACTTTAAGTACTTATATAACCTATATTCCAAATTTTTCTCACTATGCAAAATTCAATATTTCAATTCATGCGAACAAAACCTGAAAAAGAAAATATTTCTAGATCTTCCACTAACCTGTGCCACCCTACTCCACTCCTGCAAGCACTCCATGTCTACCACTACACCCTCACCCTCTGGATTCTTTTTCAGCACACTCAGTCTCTCTGCTGTTGCCCATACAAATGCCCATAATGCTGCCTGATTGGATTCCTCACTTCCTATCAGGATAAAGAATACAGAGTTATGGTTTGTATATCTTGGCATTAACACTGTTGTTCATTAAGTTCTGGATGACTGTAATCTATTCAATATTTGATTTCCATACGTCACCTATTCCTGAAGATAACTTAGTTAAGTGGAACAATCTGAGAAGGCATCATATTTCAAAACAGTGAATCTGCCTCCAAACAGAGGATTTTCATCGTGTATATTTCCTGTGTTAATATAATCAATCCCTTGCTGAATGGCAGACAAATTCATAACAGAAATGTAAGAAGACTACTTATGAACTTTAAATGTGACACCTTACATGGCATGGAACACTTCATCATATAGAGTTTTACCATATCTACAATGAATACCTGAGTTTAAAAAAGGGAGAGAGAATAAAAGAGTAAGCATGCAAAGAACATTACACAAAAATGATTTAGACAGTAAAAAAAACAGTTTTCAAACAAAAAATACTCCTTTTTGCTTTAAACATACAAATGAAAATCCAGAAAATCATTACTACTGGGTTATGTATCACTGTTACCATGGGATGACAAGAGCTGCACTTCACATGCAGCCAGTTCCTCCAGCAATATCTTCCACACATAGTCCAACTCCATGCCATGATTTAGCCAGAGCAATACATGCCTCCCCTGAAGGGAGAAAAGAAGCAGTAGTACATCAGCTCCCCCTTTATGGTCACTATTACAAGGTGCTTCTCAGGTGTTTACAATAATGAGTCCTGGTCTGTCCATAATGTGTTAGTACTCATCAATCTCAGCCTGTCCATGGTGTGCTAGTATCAGATGTTCCATATAATTCCATAATGTGCTTGTTCTCATTATTCAAGGCCAGGCAATGATGTGCAAGTGTTCATCATCCTAGACCAATGCTAATCAGTTCAGACTTGTCAACAATGTAGAAAGAATGCAAGACTGGGAGTATACGAGGAGAGTATAAGATAGTACAATTAAAAGGGTGGTGTGAGTGGTGAGTAGAAGACCACCTGTGACATGGGCAAATAGGGTGGAGGAATACAAGAGGGAGAGAAATAGTGAAAGAATGTGTAGAATGGTGTATGCGAGAAAGGCATGTAAGGTCAGAAGTGGAGACTCTTTTGCTGTTGCCCCCACTTGATGGGAGTTTCCACAGGGAACAGGCATCAGAGATATAGAGAGATAGATATAGAAGAAAGAGGGGGAGAGTGAGTCTATTCACTGAAAATAAAAACACTTAAGTTACATGATGTCCCTAATCTACAATCCAAGTGCATAACAGAAGTATGAATGATATAGTGAGTGGAAAAGCTTTCAAAAATAAAGAAAAATCCAACGTATTCAGGGGATACAAGAAGAACAGAGTTGACCTGATTGTCCTGCAGTTGGCCAGTAGGTTGATGATGTTATCGCTAGCTGGGGGTTGCTGACTGGCAGATGGCTGCCCTGGAGTGAGCTAGACTACTACTGCTGAAGGAGTGGTTAGTAAAGGGTAAAAGGCTTTTATTCTGCCAGAAGGCTAGGGAACAGAAGAAACTAACCTCAGTGGATCACAAGCTATCTAAACTCATGGGACAGACTGACCTTAGAAGGAAACAAAGAGTAACACTTATAAAAACTAATTTTAACAAAAATCCATCAACAGGCATATTTATTGAACTAAAAGCAAGAGAGTTAGTCTTTGTAATACCAATGCTCTCAAATTAAAATTAAAATTGAAAATAACTGAACCAAAAAGTGTCTGCATTATTGTACTTATGGGTTACATTTGCATATACTGTATAATAATCAAGAAAAAATATATGATGTTAAAGAACTAAGATGATGTGCAACTTACCCAGAACAATTTACATCAGATGGTACAGTACCAGATGTAATGATGTAATATAATTAGTCTGGCACCAATTTATCAGCTTTTAAGATTTTCATAAACATTTTCTTTTTTCACAAGCATGTTAAAATATTTGAACCCCTACAAATCACAAGAGTATCCTAAATTAGGGAAACAAGTTTTGGAAAAAGAAAAAGAAAGAAAATAAGATGTTCAATGACTAATGTACATTCATAATAAACCACAGAACTATCTACTGACCTGCTCAACTAAAGTGGCCCAGAGGTGATCGAGATTCTGACCCAGGAGGTCCTCCAAGAACTGCTTAATAGGATGACGGACCAGACTGTTGTCACACATCCAAGGGTGGGATGCTGCCTGTCAGGCAAACACACTCAGTATAAAAAAAAAATTCATTCATGAATATAATTCACTGCAAAAATATTAAATCTGTTCTGTGTTATCACAACAAACACCCAACAAGCAGCTGCACAATATATCCCAAAGAGGTGTGAAAGTCCTCTCACATGCAGATAACCTTACAATCCCTTAAAAAGCATCCTGACACTAACCAAGCAACAACAAACATGCAACTCTATATCATTCAGTTAGCTGGAAATCCTCCCCTCCTGTTTTACTTTTCCAAAAGAAGGAATATATAGGTGGGCCAAGTGAAGATTTTTCCACAAACGTTCAGTCATCTGTTTTTGACGCTACCTCACTAACATGGGAAATGTAGTCTTGGAGCTGCAGGAGCCCCTGGAAAATGGGACCTTTCAGAAAGAGGTCTGGGGACAATTATACACCGACAAAAGAGAGGCAAATGTTTTGGGAGGAGCTAAGTGAGAATGTCAGCAGTGTTGATGGAGGGGATGGGGTGTTAGAGATGGGTGATTTCATGCAAAAGTGGTTAATGTGGCAGTTAGGGGTATATTGGGGGCATTAGGTATTCAGTGACATGAATTTTTTGTTTGTGTAACTTGTGATAAAGCCAAAAATAGTACCTTGACTGATATACAGTCGGAATCATACCTGTGAAAGGAGTGTGGTGGCAACGGTGTACAAATGAGAGGTCTTCTCAGCATCTAGAGTCCAGGTGAATGTCAAACCTCCCTGATTCTTCTTTGCTGCCACCTCCAACAAAACTCTATCATCTTCACCCCTAAACTCATCTACTTCCTTCACTATCATACAATAAGACAGAGTAATGTGAATGTTCTCTTAACAGATATGGATGAGTGGAAAACAGAAATTGAATTATTCCAGTATTTCAGCTAAAGAAAGCTAGAATATGCTTAAGATAACAGTATATTTGGAGGGCTAGACATCTCTTTATACTCGTTCATCTAATCAACACAAGTCCATGGTATAGTATCTTTTACCTTGCAGGATGTAATGACTGTTGTATATATTGACAGAAGCAGTGAGTGCAGTGGCCAGGGTGGGACATCTCACCAGTACAAGAAACCTGTTAAAGTTGCGGAAGTCCAAAACAAGGTGAGTGCTGGGTAGAGGTGCAGCCTAGACCAATGCACAACGAGAAAAGCCATGAGAGAAAGTTCACCCATTAAAAACTGGTCTTTCATCATACATCAGTAGTTACACAGAGAAATACAGTTTCAAACTATTCTACTGGCAACAAGCACTCTAATACATGTGTACTAAATGAGCTGGGTTTTCCAATGTTCTAAGTTCGAAACCTTCCAAATTTTCAATTTTTTAAACTGTTGAAATATGTGAAATACTTAGAATGTACTGTCAATTCATAAAGAAAAAGAACTTTCATATATCTAATACAATACACTTATTGTTTGCAGATTCAGCTTCATAAACTTCACACTTCTTAAAATTCTGCTTTTCAACAGCACCATAACTATACTGTATATTGTTTGGAAAGCACTTCATACTCCCTTAGTCATGCTGCACGAATATGAACCTCCCTTCTCCTTGGAAGCCTCCTCTCTATAAGACATGCCTACAAATATGTATTCAACTGGAAGGTAAAACAGCTCTGTAAAAGATTAAAATATAAAAATCGTTTTTGCTTTTCTAACCTGGTCTAGGGAGAAAGAAAAAATCTTCTGGTACCACTGAAGAGGTGAGACACCCCATTCCCCCTTTACCACCATGTTGCCCCAAGCCCACTGGCTCACCACATACTCCCATCCAGAGAAATCCTTTGAGAAGTTGAATATCTCTGAAAGTGTGTGAAAAGAAAAAGATTTAATTCACTCATCTCCACAACACTGGATGCTCAAGACTGATTCCAGAGAGATTATTACTTCTTTATACAGGAACTAAGTTAATAAATTCATAGCTATTCATGTGGAACTGTCCATAAAACACATAACCTGAAAACCCCACTGTACTTACGATTAAGAGACCAGCTGAGCACAGGACAAAATGGGGAGTAAGCATCCTGATGAATCCTTACTATATGATGCTCTGTATTTGTGGCTGCAAAAATACAGTATATGAAGTTAGCTATGGTAATTATGGCATTCA